>MJUU01058340.1:31496-43910 GCA_002080025.1 Modiolus philippinarum | reverse complement strand
CATTACAAAATATACAGTGTCATGTAAGAACATCTCGGCTCATACTCATTACATTATATATAATGCCTGTACCAAGTTAGACTATCCCGGATATAGTGACTGTACTAAGTCATACTTTCCAAGCTCTTAACTTTTTTAAAGAATATAGTGCCTGAATAAAGTCACACTATCCTGACTCCCAATTATTAAAAAAATCAATAGTGCCTGTACCAAGCTCTCAATCATAACAAAATATAGTGGCTAAACCCAGCTCCCAATCATGAAAAGAACAAAGTGCCTATATCAAGTCACAATATCCCGACTCCGGATCAATTTGAAAAAAAAAAACACATTGTGCCTGTACCAAGCTCTTAATCTTACAAAATATATAGCGTCTGTGTCAAGTCAGACGATCCCGACTCCCTATCATTACAAACTATATACTGCCTGTACCAAGTCAGACTTTTTCGATATATATGGTGTCTGTACCAAGTCAGACTTTCCCCGACTCCCAATCAGTACAAAATATATATGGTGTCTGTACCAAGTCAGAACAGCCTGACTCCCAATCGTTAAAGAGACGTTGTCTTGCAACTCAACTTACTTTGATACCAGTCCTTATGGAAAAAATGACATGTTTTTACGACCAGCAACTATTACAAATTATATCCCCAAATGTTGAATGGCTGTTCGATGCTTATACAAAATAGTTGATGCTTGTACAGGGTTTTACGCCAACTTCTGCAATGTTACAGCTATATTGTGGCAAGAACTTGTATAAGAATAATGGCAGTGACTTCTATAGTTTTTTGTGACTTATTATGACATTTCGTATTTGAACACGCATAATATAATTATATATTGTGATAAAAACATGTTTTTAAAAGTGTTTTGCAGTCTCTACACAAACATATATGAACACACTAATTCTTTTCAACATTTAAAATTTTGTTTGGAAACCCCCTTATAAAATTTGGTCGTCACGGTTTTTAATGTTTGTATATATATGTAGCCCTAGGGAACAAGATAAAATACACATATCATAAAACGACAATGTTAATTTTTTTGTGTCAGATAGATGTTCTCATTCATTTGGAATTATTTAAGTCGACTAAAAAAATGTTGTTTGTTTTTGTCAATGGAACATCAAATACAGATAATGGCGTGTCAAGACAAAATAATGTACACGTCATTGTAAAGGTATCCAAAATATCATTATATTGTAGTTTTCTTGGAAGTAGGTACGAAATAGAAAATAGAGAAATTGTTTTAAACACAAAAGTGCATTTAACAAACACGGGTGTATAACGGGTGGTAAAAATAAACAAACAAATAATATAATGCCATGCGGAAATCCAGGCGTAATGGAATGTTTACCTTAGTTGCAATTAAATAAAACTTACTTCAATATAGAAAAAATGAATGCCGACATTTTGAATCTGTATCAAATCGATGCAGATTGTCACAGGTGAACATACATGTAATAAAATCTAATTCAACTTTATTAGTATTTGCACATTTATGCTTCAAAAAGGTCGAGGCATAAACGCAAACAAATGCAAATACAGAACATATTGAACGAAAAGCAAAATACTATAAACTTAAACTCACTGTGATACACAGTGCTGTGATATGATCATAGGATCTCAAAAAAAGCCACTATTTAATCTTGACTATAAAATTGTATATTTCGATCGCCAATAATCCTATCATTACAAATGAAAATTTTATGTCCGCTCTTTGTGGCATTTCATAAAATTCAAAATCGATATAATTTCATGTAACAATTTGTCCGTTTAGCACCTGGTTCTGGATCTCGGTTCTTGACAATTTTATTCGCTAAATTTGTTATTACTTTCATTATCTAATAATTCAATAAATACATGTATATTAATTTGTAAATGTACAAAAATATTAAAATCAATAAAAATGAAAAATTGATAAAGATTAAAAAAGGTAACTTGTTCTTTCAATTGCCACATTAAATATGATCTCCTTACTTATGTAACTGAAAGAATGAATCCTGAAAAGGCTATGTTCTGAAGTCAATTTCACATCTATAATATGATGCTTAATTATATATATGTTACAGTACAAATTGGAATCCAGTAGGATCCAGAATCCTCCTTTGTACAAATGAGAATTCTGTTTTCTACTGGGGCAAATTAGAATTCTAATTTGTACTGGATTTAATCCAGTACAAATTGGAATTCCAATTTCTACTAGGAGAAATTGAGATATCCTGATTTGTACTAGGAAGAATCTGGATCCTACTGACTTCCATCAAAAGAAATTGTATTTGACTGGTACAACAAAATGAATATCTATAGGCTGTAAATCAATATTATTAACTGGTCTCTTTCATTTGTAATCTTTTGATGAAAAAATAAAAATTCTAACCCTAGATGAACTGCATAGTAAAAGGAAAAGTCTCTGTACCCATTGATACTGCAGATAATATGATTATAAAAATTGCTAGGATTTCAGCCTTTCAAAAATTCTTGAATTTAAATAAATTCCGTCACATATTAAACTAGAAAAACTGTGAGCAAAGCTCACTAATAAATACCCCCCACAACCCCATTTGATTCCAGAAATTATGAAATCAATCAAACGAAATTCTGAAATATAAGGTACACATCTACATTATGTCATGAACACTGTGCTAAAGTTTCATGAAAATATATTCAGTGGTTCAGGAGGAGTAGCGGATAAGAGATGGGTACCAAACTAGTAATGTAATGGGCAAGTCAAGGTTTGGTATGGGAAACTCCAAAAATCAATCGAATCAAATTCTGAAATAAGAGGTGCACATCTACATTATGTCATAAAGACTGTGTTAAAGTTTCATGAAAATCTGTTCACTGGTTCAGGAGGAGTAGCGGATAAGAGATGGGTACCCCCTTGTAATGTAATGGCTAAGTCCATGTTTTGCTATGGGAAACCCCAAAAATCAATCAAATCAAATTCTGAAATAAGAGGTGCACATCTGCATTATGCCATAAAGACTGTGTTTAAGTTTCATCAAAATCTATTCAGTGGTTCAGGAGGAGTAGCGGATAAGAGATGGGTACCCTCAGGTGTAACGGACGGACGGACGGAAAGACGGAAGGACGGACGGACGGACAACCCCATCACTATATACCCCCCACTTTTCAAGTGGGGGTATAATAATGTAATACTTTTTTCTCCTTTAAGATTT
The DNA here is from genome assembly GCA_002080025.1 of Modiolus philippinarum. Lineage (NCBI taxonomy): Eukaryota > Metazoa > Mollusca > Bivalvia > Mytilida > Modiolidae > Modiolus > Modiolus philippinarum. The sequence continues at coordinate 40,729 of MJUU01058340.1, read as the reverse complement.
CATACTGAAAATCTATCATTCAGAGACTGCCCTTGTTAGACAAGTTTGTTTGTTTTTGGGTAGATCTTTCATCTCCCTTCAATGTGTATACATTGTTGTTTTTTTTTGTTTTTTTTGGGGGGGGGGGATAAGTATGTGTAGAGCTGCCACACTATGTAACTGTTGTGGAAAATGAAGAACTATGCGATGTCATTGCTGCAAATTAAAATATTTCATCAAGTTGATGTGATGGAAATCTGCAAAAATACGTGTTTTATGTATGTTTTCATGATAACTTAATCCAAGCAACTAAAAAATTCTACTGAACATATTGAGGGATGAGGTGCACAAAATCTTTAAAGAATTTCTAAGTAAATAGTTGATCTGATTATTTCTTTTTTTCATATGTCTTTAAAACTATCAGATTGCCTCTAATTTACAAAAAACTAGTAGGTTTACGTCCTAAAATGAATGAAAAATATTTAATCTTTCATTGTGAGTAAAACACAATTTTAATTATTTCAAAAAAAAAAAAAAAAAAAAAAAAATAATGCATAAATAAGAAAACCAAAATGTCAGAATACTGTCTATCTACTTTAAAATGTTAAACATTCAAACATGTTATTAGCTTTAAATTTCAGTAATATCCAGTTTCATACTAAACAATTTATCAGTATTATTCTGAATCCTACTAGACATTTAGTAAGATCCAGAATCCTCCTAACTACTTACAAATCTGGATATCTCAATTTCTCCCAGTAAAAATGTGAATTCAAATTTGTACTGGATTAAATCCTGTAAAAATCAGAATTCTTGTCCCGGTAGAAATAAGAACTCCATTTTGTACTAGGAGGATTCTGGATCCTACTGGATTCCAAGTTTTACTGTGACATATCTTTCATACTTTGTATTCTCCTATGCCCTTTGACACCGGCCAGATTGTTTTGTTTATAATTTGGCAGTTTAGACAATCAAATTGCAACAGTTTTAAAATGGTGAATGAAAGGATATGGAGTAAATGCACATGAGGCAAAGTCTCTACAATTACACATGGTAAAAACAAGCAAAGGAATGTTGTTCTTCATCTTGAAATCACCATTACAACAATGTTTTCAATAAAGCAACAGAAATTGTTCGTGATCGTTGTAGTATATGACAATGAAATGATAAAAACATCGACGGATCATGATTCCAAAAAAGGAGTTCCAACGGGTTCCATTATATTTTTTATCACCTTTTGACGATTTTGGCTAGATTCTATGCGAAATTGAAAAAAAAGAAAAAGGGTTTTACAATTTAATCTTTCAAGTCATCGCAACTTTGATGGTGTAACAGGTAGAAAGATCCACAAAGGAAGCAATTTATCCGCAGTACTTTGTCTGTCCAAATTAAGTAAATATACATGTAGAATAATATGGGAAAAATTATCCTGGAGCAACTTCTTATATCAACAATATCTTTTCGAGTAATGTCGGAAATATTTGAATTATAAGAGATATTGTATTTCAATAAAATTCTATTCCAATTTTTGCGAGTTAATTTTATTCTCAGTACAGTGTAATGTTAAACTGCTCACAGACACACACGAATTTGACAAAGTGTAAATGACGATCGATAACAAGTTACCCTACAATATTCACCAAAATAAAAAAAGAGGTAAAGTTTGACTACATAATTCACCAAAATAATTAAAAAAGGGTAAAGTTTGAGAATCTGATCTGATTACACACTGTAAAGTTATTTTTCCATAGTGCAAAATGTGAAAAAAGAAATTTGAAACTGAGCATGGAATGAAAAGATCTCGAAAAGTAACATCTAGTTTTGGAATATGGCTTTCTATATTATTTGATTCTAATGCTGCTGATGAGAGGTTACTCCTTGAAACACGTGTACATCATAATGAAAGATACTGTTTTTATGCAACTTTGGTATTTTTTGGCATTTTGAACCATTAGGCCGATGCCACTGCTGGTGGACCAGAGGTCCTCGAGGATATTCACCAGCCCAATAATTAGACTTGTCTGACATGAAAATTTCTACCTTGCGTTTTATGGTAATTTACTTTTTTTATCAAAATTCTAACCTCTTATATATACCAAGGCTTTATTTTGTGTATGTCACTCGGTAGATGTCCTTCGTACTGGATTTGGCCTCCTATTTGGATATTTATGGTAATGAGTACTTCTTTGTTGACTACTTTTGGATTGTGGCTGCTGATAGGAAAAAGAAGGGAAACAGGGAATGTGTCAAAGAGACAACGACCCAAAGGGGAGTAATACCAACTCAAAGCCACCATAAGATCTTCAATGAACGGTGAGGAAACCCCAAACCCAACGGCAGGTCGGAGTTGGCCCCTAAATAAAGAGTAATCAAGTTCAGCGAAATAAACATCACCCTAGACTCCCATAGACATAAAGTGAACTAACTAGAAAACAGACAAGAAAGTTTACTCCTTGAAACACGTGTACAGCATAACGAAAGTTACCGATTTTGGTATTTATTGTATTTTGATCTTTGTTGTCTCTTTATCATTGTTTTATGTACTACAAATGGAGGAGTGTTACAACTTTTTGACAAAAACTATTAGTTTTTGTGTGCGGGCATTGTTGGCTTAAAATGAGCTGAGACAATGCCCCCTTTTTCTGTAAGATGAAAAATAAATGAAGTAAATCACCACTTTCATTTTTTATAGTATCTAAATTCAAGTAAAGGCCTGTGGACGATGGATTGAGCACTATTTTAAGTTCATGCCCTTTTGGCCCTATGTCAAAATTTATTACTATTTTATCCGACACGTGCTCGGTTATATGAATAGAAAGGAAACGATATGTCTAGAAACTTCCGAAAGGGATCAGAAAAGGATAAATATCAATAAACCTCTTAAATTCTGCATCACTAAATTGACAAACAAACAAAAAGATTAAAAGATTATCAATTAATATATCACATAAATATTTTCACTGTAACTTCATTATATACCACACATGTATAGATAAACTATATACTGGTACGTTATGTTTCGTTTTTTTTACTACAGTCAACAACTGAAGCAAATTTGGACCCCTCCCCCCAGAGGTCCATTTTGACAATTAATGGCTTCTCAGTGCAGGTAAAATAGAACAGATGACCGAAAAGCTGACTGCGAATTCAAATACCATGAAGGACTTTGTTGTACGGACAAACACAAACCAAGGGCAGCACTTAGCACGAGTAGAACGTTAGGTATTATGATTGAATAAAAGTTGGCCAATGATACGGGATTTTTAATTGTTTTCCCAACGAATTCGAGAATTGTTGACAAAGCATTAAAAGTAACACAAGTTGTGAGAAGTTAAATTCTAGTGATTTACGTGTTTAAGGGTCACAGCGAACAAATCGCTCATACCTAATGGTAGGTAAACCTGATTATGATTATTTTAGTCCCCGAGAGTATTCACCAACCCAGTAGCCAGTACTTCGGTGCTGGCCCGAAAACCGATCTTATTTGAAAACTTACAAAATCTAAATTCAGGTTGATTTTGTTCAAATCTAAGGAGTATCTTTCTCTTGCATAGCTCTATCTTCAGCTGATTTTGGCTTTCCTGTTTAAACCATATGGTAATTTGTTTCTCTCTCAGCTTTTACAAATATTTCGATTAAATGTTTTTGATTCGATCTGCACCGAAGATTTATAAGTTGTCGAAATGCGCACATGTAGAAACTAGATTCACAGTAGATTCACAGTTACTTCGGTATTATTAAGTCTCCCAAACGAAGTTTGGGGAATCTTATTGCTTTTTACTCAATTCTTAGTTTTATTAAGTCTCCCAAACGAAGTTTGGGAGACTTATTGTTTTTGTTTTTTTCTTGTTCTTCTTGTCTTTCCGCCTCAAAATTTGTCCGACCATTTTCTCGGAAACTAACGGTCCGATCTTTACCAAACTTCACAGGAAGATGGATCCCTATCCCGAAAGGTGCAAACAGGTCTTGGAATTTTCAAAATGGCACCGGTTTCCATGGAAACGGCAAAAAGGCGGGAAAATGAAAGTGCTCAGAATTGGATGAAACTTTACAGGAAGGTTGCGTAGGACATGAGGAATTGGTTCCTAGTCTCCAAGACTTCAACTTGGCACCGGTTGCCATGGAAATTGCAAAAAAGGCGGGAAAATGAAAGTGCTCCGAATTGGATGAAACTTTACAGAAAGGTTGCTTAGGACATGGAGTATAGGGTTCTAGTCTCCAAGACTTCAAAATGACAACCGTTGCCATGGAGACCAAGAAAAGTTTGTTTGGGAGATTTTGTATCAGCATCCTGATACAGTTATAAATTTTTTATTTGGTGAGATATTTTTATCGAAATGGAAAAAGGCGCCGTTCAGTTTCAAACCTAATTGTTTTGGTGAATGTTTTGTTGAATTAAGTCTATTATGCTGAATATCTCGACACAAGAGTTATTGTTCACAGTAAATCAGCCCTTCTGTAATCTAATATAGTGCATATGTAAGTAAACGTAAAATGACGTCTATTCAGTCTGAAAAAAAAATACAGTGAATGTTTCAGAGCACAGCTGAAATAAAATGCAATGTCAGTCTTGTTCGTATGAACATGAAAAAGAAAGGAAATGGGGTGAATGTCAAGGAGAAAACATCCCATCTCCAGGTTTAAACGACCCAAAACAAAGCTTCAACACAGTGAGGAACCTCACACCATATAGCAAGCCCCAAATGGATCCCAAAAGGTAAAAAGTGAATAAATCAATGGAAACAAACCACATCCAATAACCCGAAAATTAAGAAACTAAAATGTTTACACAAAATACAATATACATACATACTAGAATTTTCAAAAATTGAGAGCAGGTAAAAGCATACAAAGTATACACAATACGTATTCTTCCAGTCCATGTCAGAGCGGACGTTGATAGAAGGGCTGATCTTAGTCAGACTACATATTCATCTTGGTTTGTCTCCAGTATTCAATGATCAGATGTGTTGGAAAATATAAAAACAAAATATATAGTCGTACGTGAATATAGTCAGCAATGAATTCTGCTCAAACGAGTGCTAGTGGCCGTCTTGAACTTACTATGAGGTACGAATAAAGCTCATTGTCAGTGGGGGGTTCATGACTTCAAGATGCAGCAAATAAATAACGTTGTTTTATTCCTTTGTTATACCACGTTTAACAACACTATAAGAATTGTGTGATGGTTCTGAGACTTATAACGCAAGAATCAAATATTAAAATTACATCAGTGAGGATTCTATCAATTAAAAATGTCAATTTTGTAATACATGTACATGCTATCCCATCATGTTTTCAGCAAAATTTTTAAAGGCAAAGATCTAGAGATCTACTCATCGCTGAACGCAAATACAATGTGATATATAAATTTGTTCAGATGTTCGGAAAACCTAAAACATCAAAGTTTCAAGATGCGAAACTTCATTACCATTTGTTCATCTGAATCCATAATTCACTTTAATTTCGATGTCAAAAAGTTGCTAGAAAATCTAAAAGAGTGTTTTCAATTTTGTTCAAAATAATGAGTCAGAAACTCGTAAAAATAGAAAATTTTGAAGTCTCAAGGAGAATAGCCGCAAAACTTCTCGGAACTCTGGACCCAATATTAAACATTTATTGTGATAAAATCTTTAAATATCAAGTGTTTTAAGAAATTGTCGTTAAGTTCACAAGTAACACGTATCAGTCGGAAACCTTCAGGGGACTGACAAACGGACGAATAGACGGGTATCCGACTGGAGGACGTACCCTGCAACTTCGTGTGGCCGTGTATAAAAAGGAGCTAAGATGATGACATTTTATTTCCTCACTAAGTTTTAAAAATCATTTTCTCTATACCAAGTTAAATTGGATGTAGATTGTTTTTGTTTTGAATTAAGAAACAAACAAAAAAATCAAAAAAAAAAAAAAAACAAAAAACAAAAAAAAAAACAAAAAAAAAGCCTTATCAATCTAATTGTTCAGAAATAATCAGGGACCTAGGAAATATTTTCAGATCAAATCTTTGCGGGCAAGTTTTGAAAGTACCGAAGAGACATAGTTTCGGTGAAAAAACATCTTATACTTCTGGAAAAATCCAAAACACGTGGTAGTATAAGGGAAACACTAATGGAAACAATAGGCCAAGCAAAGAATAAAAAAAAATGAAGCAGAACGCAACAAAAAAAAATTGAACCACGGAATACTGAAGCTACAATTATAAATCATGGTAATAGAAACAAAAGTTATTTTATCTATTTTGGATCTTTTAGTATTCTACTAAAAAGCGGAATTGCAGTAAAAAAAAAAATCAAAGAAGGCCATTTCAAAAATTTTACTCAAAATAATTCTAGAATGCTCCATTCCGTGAAACAACACTTTTCAGTACTATTTAGTTTCAATTCAATAAACCTGCATATGATGGAACTATAATAGACTAAATAATCCGGACAAGTACCAACTTGTAAATACAGACATAAACATGTTAAGACAATTTGTCTGAGCCACAAGTGTTGTTCACTAAACGACCACATAAGCTACGTGCCCATCTGTACACTTTGGTCAAAGCCGTAGACAATTTATCCCTTAAGATGATGTCCACTTTGGTTATATAAGCATTTAGGAAATAGTAGGCCTGAATGCTTCCTAATGCGATCAAGTCATTTCATCCTTCTTAATTTCTGCATAATGATAAAATTCACGAATAAACAAAAAGCTTAACATATTATAATGTTTTATCTTCCCTTCAATAAAACATTATAATGTGCTATTTTGCAAAATATTTATTAAAAAATACGGACAGTATTTGTTTCCTTAAAGATCAAAGTACATTTTCAAATGTTTAAAACCTAGCAGAGCATTAAAACATAAACGACAAAAAAAGTCTTTCTATGAACAAAATATTTGAAAATAAATCTCGTTTTCTGTCACACGACGCTCTTATATATATGTATGTACATGTAATTTGTTATTTCCTATATACATGTAAGTGCGACTTCATCTAGCATTCTCTATTGTACGGTCTAGTTTGACTCTACGTACCAATGTGAAGATGGACACACTGTTCTGTTGTCTTATTTTAGTCTCCAAGTGAAAATATTACGATGAATGGAACTTTCGTGTTATATATTTCACTATGTTCATTTATTATACGGAAAACGGTATAGAATTATTGACTTTGATATAGGTTGCTGTAAGGATTATCAACATGGAAAAAGTCATATTCACCGAGCCAAAGGCGAGGTGAATATTGGTTTTTGAGGGTTGATAAATCCCTGCAGCAACCGACTTCAAAGTCAGTAATTGTTTTATAATATGAATTTTCAGAGGGAAAGATTTTATTTATAAAAAGACATATTAGGGACTGTTATTACCAGGGAGGAATGTCATTTTTACTGATCTATTCATTTTTTTCTTTGCATTCTTTTGATAATAAATAACAAATATAACAATGATACACCGAGTCTGTTTGTAAAATTGACTCATTTCTTTTCCCTTTTTTGTGCACATGTTAGAACAAAATGCAAAATGCAATAACATTAAATAATAGAGGGACTATTTGCAAGATGGACCTTCTTTTTCTATTTTTGCATGCACACATTAGAACTAAATGCACAACATTTTTGCATTTCTAAGATTTTGACACGATTGTTGCGTCAGAAAATAGCATATAAAATGTTGAAATATACAGAGCGTTTGTTCTCTTTTTCGTATACCGGTATTTTATATTTGAGCAAAAATGATATATATTTAAATCATTTTCCTTTAATCGCGCTAAAATTATTACTTTTCCTTGTTTATTGAAGTTTTCAGATTGACACAAGAAATTCACCTTTAGAAGGGTACGTATCTTGCATTTAATCCTTGATGCACTTTCAATTTATTTCAGATAATAATGTTCAAGGTGAAGCGTCTGTGTTTCTATGGTGAATTTTATGCGATTCGTTTTCTCGGAATTTTAAGAATAGAATTTGTGAAAGGTCCGAAGTGAAACCCACACATTTCTTAAAGACAAAGGATTTCATAACTTTAAACTGTTGTCAATAGATAACAAAATATTCAATATATCCATTGATTTTTGAACTATATGGCTTCATGTTCATTTCGAAAAAAAAAAATTTTTGGGCTTATTTTTTTCCGTTTCTGGACAGACATATGTTATTCGATGTTTCACATTCAGCTGTATACAGGTAACTTAATCAACATAAAACAGATCATATCTCACAATTAAGTGCAACGTATTATAAGCGGGTAAAAAATAAACATAAAAAACTTGTAACAGTGAAATGTTAAGTAACAAAGTTTAAAGTACACACAGTTACGTCACACACATATTGCAAGTATTTCTTAGAATTCTAATATAACTCTCATTGTTGTTGAACTCTTCATCGCACTACAGCTGCTAGCTGGAATATTAATGGTACATAAACCTGTCACATATATCATGAAGACACATTTTGAGATTGGCGGTAAACTTTATTAAGACAATAAATTAGAATGAAACAAATAAAAGATGTATTTTTGAAACTTTTCTCGCTAGTGACAAAATAACAAAATCCCTATATTGCAGTAAACTTTAATCTTCAGTTCAGATAACATCAAAATACTTTGAAAAGGGCATTCAAAAGTACATGTAACCAATTTTAAGAGAATAATATACAAAGCACATCCATTTTTTAATCAAAAGAACAGGATAACAAAAAATGAAGAGATATGGAGTAAATGCAAATGAGACAAAATCTCTGCAAATACATGGTAAAACCAAGCTAAGTACAACGCTTTATTGTTGTTCTTCATCAGTACCCACCATCAGTTTGTGACTTGTATACCTTTTATCAGATTCTGTGTTAAAGAAAACCCAATATCATCAAATGTGGCAGGAAACAGACAATATAGTGTGTACATTCCAACATAATGTAGAATTTGTCATCTTTTACAAAGGAACTTTCAGTTAATTGACAAATGTAAAAGATGGGATAACAGGAAACATCTGCAATGGCTGAAAATTACAGTCACATGCCTCAATCTACCAGGGAATTAAACAGGAAAAACACAAACAAGACAAAAGACAAACGTAAACAACGACAGGAACTCGGAGCAGCCGGACCCGGTACCGGCACAAGCAAAAGCCAGTGGTAGGGTTAAACCGGTTAATGGGTACTCAAACCTCCCAATGAATTCAACATCACACCCTTTGACGTGGTCAAGAAGATCAGTCGGGGACACATTTATGGAATCTACCCTAACTAAAACCAATTTCTACAACTAAAAAA
>MJUU01058340.1:0-21230 GCA_002080025.1 Modiolus philippinarum | reverse complement strand
TCCCTAGCTGAATTTTGGCTTTTCTGTTTAGATCCTTTTGGTTATTTGTTCTCTATCAGCTTTTACACGTTTTTCGGTAAATGGACTTCCAAAGGTTTTGGTTTGATCTGCACTAATGAGACATAAGTTGTCGAAATGTGCATATGCAGAAAATAAATAAACAGTAACTTCGGTATTTTGCTATTCATTACAACTGGGCCGATGCCTCTGTTGGTAGACTATTAGTCCCCGAGGGTATTCACCTACCCAGTAGTCAGTACTGCGGTGTTGACCCCAAAAATCGAATTTATTTTAACTTGCTATATCTAAATTTTACAAAATTTTGTTTTAAACTAAGCAGTATCTCCCTCATGCATAAGCTCTGTCCCTAGCTGAATTTTGGCTTTTCTGTTTAGATCCTTTTGGTTATTTGTTCTCTATCAGCTTTTACACGTTTTTCGGTAAATGGACTTCCAAAGGTTTTGGTTTGATCTGCACTGATGAGACATAAGTTGTAGAAATGTCCATATGCAGAAAAATAAATTAACAGTAACTTTAGTATTTTGCTATTTATTACCACATGGACTATGCCTCTGCTGGTGGACTGTTAGTCCCCGAGGGTATTCACAAAGCTAGTAGTCAGTACTTCAGTGCTGACCTAAAAACCGACTTCATTTTAACTTGCAATATCTAAATTTTACAAAATTTTGTTTAAACCTAAGGAGTATTTCCCTCATGCATAAGATCTGTCCTTAGCTAAATTTTGGCTTTTCTTTCTAGATCCTTTTGGTTATTTGTTCTCTATCATCTTTTACACGTATTTCGTAAGTGGACTTCCAAAGGTTTTGGTTTGATCTGCACTGATGAGACATAAGTTGTCAAAATGCGCATATGCAGAAAAATAAATTAACAGTAACTTTGGTATTTTGCTATTTATTACCACTTGGCCTTTGCCTCTGCTGGTGGACTGTTAGTCCCCGAGGGTATTCACCAACCTAGTAGTCAGTACTTCGGTGCTGACCCGAAAACTGACTTTATTTTAACTTGCAATTTCTAAATTTTACAAAATTTTGTTTAAAACTAAGGAGTATCTCCCTCCTGCATAAGCTCTGTCCTTAGCTGAATTGTGGCTTTTCCGTTTAGATCCGTTTGGTTCTTTGTTCTCGATCAGCTTTTACACGTTTTTCGGTAAATGGACTTCGTGAAATATTTAACATAGGAGTTTGTCTTTTATTGCAGTGTGGAGTTGGTAAACCAATTCCCTGTGGCAGAGATGTATGCTCTTTATTTTTCTTAGATATGGTGTACTTGTACATGAGATAATATCTCATGTGTACACTTTGTCTATTACCATTATCTAAATTTATGTAAATTCTAAAACCGAAGGATTGACTCCCACCATCGTAGTTTTGTCTATAGCTATATTTGATATTACTGATTATTTGGATTTTGTTTGGGTTTATGCATTTTAACATTTTTTGAAATTATGGATGGTGAATAAAAGGATTTGGAGTAAATGCAAATGAGACAAAGTCTCTACAAATACATGGTAAAAAACAAGCAAAGGAACAACGCTTTTATTGTTGTTCTTTATATTGAAGTCACCATGAAGCCTTCGACAATGAGCTTTGTTCATACCTCATAGTAAGTTCAAGACGGCCCCTAGCACCAGTTTAAGCGGAATTCTTTGCTAATTGTCGAGCAATGCTACACCCATGTCTTCCTTGGTCATGGGTGCGGGATTGTCAACAAACATCAATTAAACTGGCAAAGTGCTCTTACAATCACTGTCATCCTTTGCCCGACAAAAGGACTAGTGTCTTAAGCTAGTGGACGATTACAACATATAGACAAATACAGGGCACTCACCAAGTCGAATATAAGAAAACTTGGCGTTATAAAATAGTGAGATGTGGGCACATAAAACAGGTGGTCAGGATTACATTTCGAAAATACAAAAATAAATGCCAAAATTTGAAAGTATGAATAGTATATCTATATGAGAAATGCCTTTGTTTGGGTTCTAGTGCTGCTCATGAGTAGTAAGTAAATTTCCGAAATGGCCAAAAAGCTCAATAAAATTGTTGCAGTTGGAGTTAACATATGTGTTATGGTATCATGTTCGTTTAATCCATATCCTTTTGTAAAATATTCCAAAGGTTTTGGTTTGATCTGCACTGATGAGACATAACTTGTCGAAATGCGAATATGCAGAAAATAGATTAACAGTAACATCGATACTCTGCTATTAGGAATGGAAAACACACTCCAATAAACTGAATTATCTACAAATAATATAACACCAATATCAGCTAAGCAGTGACTTTATTCACTTTTCCTCTGATCCAAAATCAAAGCAAGTACTGGTACAAAACGGATAAATTCATAATTGATGTATCTGTACGGACTGACATTAAATGATAACTACGACAATTATATCACATTGAAAATAAGATGTGTGGGTAGAAGTGGAGTTTTCGTTTGATAAGTACTTCACCTTAACTTGACCTAATGAAAATTAAATCAACTTTTAATGGGTCAAATTTTACATTAACATTTCTAATATTTGTATGGCACAACAGTAGATAAGTTATTTGTTTATCAAAGATTAAAGTTATGCAAGGGAAGTGGATACATTCAAATTGAAAGAAAATTTCATTCAATCAAATCTGTAGATTTTAACCTCATATGATACATGAAAAAAGTAAAAGCTGTAAACTAGTTTGACTTGCGGAAGAAACTCAGAAGGTGTTGCAGCGTTCTCCACTATCATTTTTGTTCAGTTGGCATTATGCATAAGCCTTAAAACTATTTTAAGCTCACATCTGTTTGAAAGCATTTGACGTAATTTGAAGAAAAAAAACATCCTACCATACATAGATCTTAAACTGTCAGTGATGTATACGCATATTGTGAGAACTATATTAACGAGTTCATTACGTGTAAAAGCTGATAGAGAACAAATAACCAAAAGGATCTAAACAGAAAAGCCAAAATTCAGCTAAGGACAGAGCTTATGCATGAGGGAGAAACTCCTTAGTTTTAAACAAAATTTTGTATTGCAAGTTAAGATAATCTTCCCTAGTGAGCCTACAGTAATGAAGACCAACGCCACAACATGAGATCTGCTCCATTGAACCTACAATAATGTGTACCATCGGCACAACAACACGAGACACCTGCCCTAGTGAACCTACAACAATGTGGACCAACGACACAAAATCATTAGACATCACTAGACATCTGCCCTATGGAATCTACAATAATGAACACTAACGGCACAACAACACGAGACCCCTGATCTAGGAAACCTACAATAATGAAGGCCAACGACACAACAACACGAGACTCCTGCTCTAGGCAACTTACAATAATGATTACCAACGACACAACATCACGAGACATCTGCCATAATGAACCTACAATAACGATGACCAACGACACAACAACACGAGGAAATGTCCCCGACACCCACCTTAGTAGTGAACCTACAATAATGAAGATCAAAGACACATCTACTAAATTCACTGTCAGCATTTAATGATCTAAACAGTGATTTAAAAAAAATGATACGTCGTTATAAAAAAAAACCAAAACACTTATACTTTTCTGTTGTATGCTAAACCTCTTCAACCACTAAAAAATTATGAGAATTGAATAAAACCAGACATAAAAACTATGAATGCGTAAGAGACACCTGATATGCGACCTTCTATCTATAAAGACCATTCAATCCCGCCTTTTGCTGCTTACATTGCAGGTTTTATGGTTTTTCTAGTATTCCCCATTTTCTTTTGTTTATTGCTGTCAATGCTAGTCAAATCAAAGGTAAATAGCGAGTTTAGAAAGGACTGTATTTCAGTGATAACTAAAGTACAAATTTGACGAAAACGCTTTTCAAGAAGTATCGATACACTTTAATTTGCAACAGGTATCCAAAAACATAACATGATACACAGATGTTGACACAAATATAACTGTAAATGATAAAATGGCTAGTTATAAATAAAACAGTAGAATTAAGTCCTTAGAAAGACTTTGCATCAGTTTGGAAATGACAGGTCCTTTTGAAAAAGAACTTTAGATAGTTGTTTTACCATAAATCACTGTATTGACATCTTAAGTTTTGAAACAAACACTCTAATAAATCCACTAACAGGTATGGCCCACATACATGCATTTGTGAAATATGGCAAATCCAACATGGATATCGACAGTTTATGTTTGAAATAAAAAGATTTGTCTGAATTTCCAGCATAAATGTTTTTGTTTATCTTTTTAATAAAACAACAATTTCTTTTTTTATCTTTTGTAAAATATTTTGATGAGCAGACAGAGAGATAAAAAACACTTGAAAAAAAATAATAATAAGCAATTTTTTTCCACTGACTTCGACCTTTCAATAACAATTGCTGTTTAGTTGCCTCCGGATACTACTGCAATAGCAGGAGACGTTTGGTGAGCCGTAAAAACCAGCTTAAGCCACCATTTCTTTTAGAATGCCTGTACCAGGTCAGGACCATGTCAGTGGACAACTGTCCAGTGCTTTTTCACCTTCTTTGCCCTTTTGTCCTTGGTTTTAGTTCTTGACACCTCTGTTTGGTAATTTTGTTATTACCCCATTATACAATTCTTTCACGACTGTTTTCACCATGTCCTTTAAAAAATAAACACCACAGGATGGCTATCAAAAATCTTAGGTATACATATCTGTCAGTTAAACACAAGAAAGCAGGAAACACCTAAACTGACTGAAAAGTTCAATGACAGGCAACAGTCAATCAAAGACCTCTTCAACAAAACACAATTGAAAGACAAAATACAAACGTAAAGAAAAGATAAAACATCGAGATAGACGGACATGGTACTGGTACCAGCAAAAGCCGCCGGTAGAATTAAACCGTTTTTGGGAACCCACACCTCGCTTTGATCTATCTTGTTTCCTATTATTTACCAATTATTCCATCAAAAATCTTAAAGCATTAAACAATAATTTTTACACAGTAAGTTTCATGGACACAAAACAGCATGTTTGTAAACATACATAGTATCGAGTCATTTGAAAGTGTACCTTTTGACACTAAAACAACAACGTCACAGAGATTAAGAATGTCAAGGTCCTACGGGAATACCGTACCTATAGCACAATAACAGCAACACAGGTATTTCTTACTTATTGAGTACATAATGGTACAGAAAGTAGAGATAGTGTGTAAGCTGAATTAATTTACAAGATAAATATTTAAACAACACACATTCATTAAGTGCTTCTGATTTAGGAAGTTTATCCAAAAAACAAATCCATACGCAAAGAAAAAAAAAATTAACACGATAGACCAAACTTTAAAAGAATGATCAAATAGGGAATAGAGTCTTAATGAATGATATTCTACATCGAATTTCACTCGATCTGCAAAATTGTGACACAAAATCGCAAACAAAATGATCCCTGTTGTTTTTCACCGACACAGTATTGCATTAACCTTTTTTTTAACCTTTCATAATGAAATTGTGAATGTTCATTCAATTTGAAAAAGATCGTTTCATCTACATACTACATTACTAACAAAACTTTACACAAACAAGGACTGCTTTGCAGTTTGTATAATAAAATATAGCTTACTTATCTTGGTGGCATTATTTGTATCATTTACTCATTCAATCTTTAACCTTAAATATTATTTAAAATTTTAACCTTAAAGTTTGGTTTTAAAGGAGTTATGACTTTGTGAAGGCTAAAGAATTTCCTTGACACAGTGCATTATTTTTCTCAGTCACTTTTCAATTTTAGCTCAGCGTTAAGATGATCTTTCAGATGCCAAATTTTAAATCAGTGAATAAATACATCATTGTTTGGAAAGAGCAAAAACACTGTCACAAAAACTGCTGAGTCAGGGATATGTTCAGCCTTTGTTACTTGCGTCCCTTCAGAAATTCTATGGCCGTCATCACGACATGATAGATAGATATGAAATGTCAGTGTCACAAATAAAAACTGACATTTTCAGCTAGATTCGCGTCTTCCCTGATTTGACATTACCGGTTTTGACTTTACCCTGGATTGACCCACTGACACAGTGACGGGTGCTGTGCACAGAGCAGGACATGCTTACCCTTCCGGGGCACCTGATATCACTTTTGTTTATTGAGAGTTCACACTGTTAGTGCTTTAGTTTTTGTGTTGTATATGAAATGTTCGTGTGTTTTGTGGGCATGTGGTGTCTTTGGTCTTCCGTCTTTTGGTGTTCTTGCTTTTGCCTTTTCTCTGGACTTTGATTTGTGTAATCTTGTGCTTTGTTCCTTCGGTATTCTACTGCCGTTGTTTTGGGTCGTTTTAACCTGGATATGGGATGTTGTCTCCTTGACATTTACCCCATTTTCTTTCTTTTTCATATCTGTAGACGACTACCGAATCAGTAAGACAGAACTTGAAAAATTAAAAAATAAAATACACAACAATAGAAAAAAGAAGGGAAACGGGGAATGTGTCGAAGAGACAACGACCTAAAGGTGAGCAATAACAACTTAAAGCCACCATAAGATCTTCAATGAACGGTGAGGAAACCTCACACCCAATGTATATGTAACAAAGACGCAAGATGACAAAGACAAAGCAAACAAAAAGGAACAAGAAGCTACAAAACTAAGGCACTAGCAGTGTGAACCCTCACAAGAAACTGGAAATATTTTCAAGTGTTCTTGAAGGGTAAGCATGGCCTGCTTTACGCTTGGCACCCGTCACACTGCCAATGTATATACGGTGTTCAGTCGTTGTCCGGTAATAAGCTTTGATTGTACTAAAAAATATCAATTCTAATGCGTTTGCGAATGGGGGTGATCAGAATTGTCAGTAGCCAAAACTCAAAGGAGAAAAAGACATAGCAGGTGCAAAAATTGTCCACCGCAATGGTTAAGACTTGGTATACACATATCAAAAGAACTGATATTATGGAGCGCAAAAACTCTACTTCCATTGTGGTAGTTTCCGATAGCAACTGAACAGCAATTGCTAGTAAACGGGGAAAGCAAATGATCATCCCAATACTAAATGAAAAAAAAGAATCTTTAATCAAAGTTCGGACTGAAACTTTTAATGTTTCCACCTGCTTTGTCATTTTTGCCTCATTTTTGAAAAGTTACAAAAAGATGTCGGAAATAGAAAGCTTTCATCAATTTCCACAAATAAATTTCACTGTCAATCATTCTTTTGTCTGAAAGTTTGTGATAAAGATTTAATAGAGAATTATACGTATCGCCAATATCAGAAAGTACATATATTCGACAGTTTCAAGAAATTTGATGAAAGTAGAATGAAGGTTTTGGCAATATGCTTTTTGAAAATCGTCGTTTTGATTGAGACAATTCATAAAGTATTGTTGCAGGGTAGAATTCCAAGACGCAGGTTTCTGAGAGTTGATAAGAAACCACCAATATTGGAAACACGATCTGGAATTGCATTGATCAAATGTCTTGGGGATATGTTGAACTCTATTAATAAATAATTAAGTTCTTAGATGAAAATGTACAATTCATATCCAGAATCTAAATTTACAGTAACTTCGGCATTTTTTTTTATTACCACTGGGTCGTTGTCTCTGCTGGTGAACTGTTAGTCCCCGAGGTTATTCACCAATCCAGTAGTCCAGTACTTCGATCGTTACCGGCCCGAAAACCGATTTCATTTGGAAACTTGCAATATATAGAATTCAGAAATTTTGTTGAAAAGTGAAAAGTATCTCCATCTTGCAAAACTCCGTCCTTTGCTGATTTTTGGCTTTCCATTTAGAGCATATTGAGTGATTTGTTCTCTATCAGGTTTAATACATTTTTTCTGATTTTGATCTTCCAATTGCTTTGGTTTTATTTGCACTGAAGAGACGTAAGTTGTCCAAATGACCATATGCGGAATCTTAATTTACAATAACTTCGGTATTTTGTTATATACAACAAATGTAAACTACAACTATAAAGTTAAATGTTATCAATTTAGTCCCAACGAAACAACAGAATAAAGAGGATTGCGACAGTCGTAGGTCTTGTACCACATTTTTGTCTAAAAGATATGACAACTTGGAAAATGAAAGAACTGAAAAGCAGAAACTGATAGAAAATTCCGGTAGGTCTTCATCATACAGTCATGATTAAACTAGAATATGAAAGCAGAAGGATTAAATATAACATTATACTGAATAGTCTTCCCTGTATTAAATTTCATTTTATGCCTCTATCCATGGAGGCTTGAACATTTAATTTCAAATACACACCGAAGTTTACCGTCGTTGAAAAGGAAATTTTGATTGAATTTGTTATCGAATGTTGAAAGTTTATCATTGTGATTTTCTCATGGTATATAAGGTTACTTTTTTCGAGAACCCGGGCCAATAAATATTCTGTCAAGGGTCATAGTAATTAATATTGCCCTTTGTTAACTCCTACTACTGTGTCAATATTAGTGTATCTGTATTTAGTAAGACTTTCTAATTTATCAGTTTTATTTGATATTCAAAATAGTTAGAATCAATAATGTTTCTATATTTGTACAATTTTTATTTAGATAACTGTTTTGGGATATTTTGTAAAGTTATTTGTTCAAATTAATTTCCAGTTTTTATCAGAGGTATAGAATTAAATGTCATTTTTAATGGAAGATATTGGACAGGTACTTTTCAATTAATTATTCAAAAGGTGCGGATCTTGCACTATTATACCTATGTCCTTCTTTTCAAATATAATAAAATTACAAATTGAAGTAATGACTGTACAGGCCTGTTGTAAGGGAAATAACTCTAGACTATATAGTTTGACCGAGACAATGAATAGACAAGATATAAATACATGAATGTAAGAAGACCAACAATAAAAGCGTTATCAATTGCTTGGTTCTATCTATTTTTGTAGAGAATTTGTCTTATATGTATTGATTCCATTTTTTTTCATTGTTTATGTACGCATTGGCCTGCAAAACTTTTTGCAAAATTGTTATTTTAATTTCTGTTTAATTAGATCGCAATATTCTACTTCCATCTTTCTTTATATAGGTTTGTTCCTGCATATTTTACATTTGTTTAATAAATATACTTTTATGCCTCATGTGGGGCCTAATAAAAGTTTCAATAATAATTGAATTTAGAAACTAATTCACTGAGAAAAACCCCACACTACAAAAAAGAAATCCTGCAGACAAGTTTTTGCGATTGATGCCAAGATGGTGAATGAAGATATAAGTGATTTATATATAAGGGTTTTAATTTTTAATTTGCATTTGCATTGTTTCTTATTTTTAATTTTTGATTAAATGTAGAATTTTTAGTTTCAAGTGAAATTCTAATTCAAATGGTCTCATAGTATTTTTAGTTTCAAATGAAATTTTAATTCTAATGGTCTAAATTAATATATCATTGACTTCCTACTATGTAGTATTATTTACTATGCTCTTTGTATTTTATGTGCATGCAATGTGTTGTTTTTATGTTAATTTTATGTTTTTATATTCGGTAAAAAGCTCTATAGAGCTTGTGTTATTATGTTGTACCGAATACCGAATTTCAAATAAAGTTTAACTTACTTACTTACTTACTTAGGTTATGGAGTAAATGCACACGAGACAAAGTCACTACAAATACATGGTAAAAACAAGCAAAGGAACAACGCTTTTATTGTTGTTCTTCATCTTTATGTCACCATGAGGCCTTCAAGAATGAGCTTTGCTCATACCTCATAGGAAGTTTAAGACGGCCCCTAGCACTGGTTTGAGCGGAATTCTTTGCTAATTGTCGAGCAACGCTACATCCATGTCTTTTCTGGTCATGGAAAAAACGCTCTTACAATTCTCAGTAAAAGAGCTAGTGTCTTCAGCTAGTGGAGATTAAACATACAGACAAACACAGGGAATTCATCAAGTCGATTGTAAGAAAACAATGGTTTAGAAATAGTTGTTTTTGTCTAATCAATTCCACCTCCTTGTCTTTATTGACAATATGTACATTTGTATGTATTCAACCATACTCTTACTGATATATTTCTAGTATATTCCAATAATATTCAACTATGATTTAAAACCAGACTTTTCATTGGAAGTGTTGAGAGTGCCACACGTGGAGCAGATCTTCTTACATTTCCGGAGCACCTGATGTGTGAAGATTCACTTTTTTGTTAGTTTTAGTTTTGTGGCATTCCTGTTTTGTTTGTTTGATTTGCCTGTGTTATGTTGTCTGTATTTGTTAGATTCCCGATTCTAGATTCTAGATTTCCCCCTTTCTACCTTTTAACTTTTTTATTAGTTTTTTGATTTGTTTGATCCATTCTTTTGTTTAAGATCAAAAGTTGGTTTTTGAAAACAGATAAATATATCGAGCGATAAATCATTTCCTTCAGGAATATCATAATAAAAAAATTGTAAAAATTTACGATGTAATAGTCCAGCAAACAATGACTGGCATATTTTTCTAGATACAGCATTCAGACGTATCATCTTGTGTCTTAGAGTAAATTAGCTTCTTCTTCTTCAAGATCTCTGTTTTTTGTCTATGGTATGTAGTGAATACAAGGCTGGAGACCCTTATCATTACGGCGCATGAGTCATCAAATCAGATTTTCACTACTTTAGTGTATTCAAATAGAAGACTACGCTTCCTTGTTATTTCTGGTTTGTGAATAGTCATATCAGGAATTGATCCAAATATAAAGCCAAAATCAGCTTAGGGCAGATCTTTACATGAGTGAGATATTCCGTAGTTTTCAACAAAATTTACAAAAATTTAGATATGGTAATGTTCAAAATAGAATCGGCTTTTGGGTCAGCACCGAAGTGCTGACTACTGGGCTGGTGAATACCCTCTGGGACTAACAGTCCACCAGCAGAAGCATCGACCCAGTGGTAACAAATAAAATGGTTAAAATTTATTTTAACAATTAGTCTTTTTAGGAATTGTATTTTTCAAAGGACATGGCAACAATTTTTAAAAACTATTTAAAGGTAAGATTGGTTCTCACATGTATTTTGTGCTTCATAGTTATTATGTATACAAAGTCATTTACATGTAAATGCAGATAGGTAACATTTTAATTGTGACCCCCCCCTAATATGTACGCGGTATTCTATTGTACTGCATGAACCTAATTCAAATTCGTGGAAGTTGAAGTACAGAACTTCCTGGTTTACATTGTACATCTTTGCCTCAATCATGGTAATTACTATCTACACACAGTAATTCTGTGCAAACATCCGACATATTTATTTATTTCAATTAACTTTATCGTTTTGGCTAAAGTTTCATTAACAAATTATCACCAATACCGATAGTTCAGCAATTCATGACTGCTTTGCCATTTAAAAAAAATGTATAGGTCGCGATATACACAAGTGCTTTCTTTTCATTGTTTTTAAGAAAGTTTTGATTTTATCTGCATGGCATAATCATAATAACGATTTTTTTATTTATAACCATTGGGTCGATTCCTCTGCTGGTGGACTAGGACGAGGATATTCACCAATCCACTATGCAATACCTTGGTGCTGGACCGGAGGGTACTTTTATGCTGAAACATATTAACAATATATTGGAAATTTTTTGTCTCCCCTGACCAAAGTTCCTACCTTAATTAACTGACCTTAGCTTTCACTTATTTCCTCTTGGTTATTAGTTCTCTGTCAGCTTTGATACATTTCTCGGTTTATGCTTTACCAAATACTTTGATATTATTTTCACTGAGGAGATATAAGTTGTCGAAATATTATTATATGTTATTAAAATGTTACGCAAACCTAACATTTACACCATATTTTAGTAGAATAATTAATAACTATCTAAACATGTTGATGTAGATGACATTATTGTCCGAATGATGTTAAGAAATATACCGATTATTTGGTAAACATAAGTACATAACTTAAGGTTAATGTTTTCTTAGCAATTGCTATTAAGTTAATATGTTTTTTTAGCAGTTGCTATTAAGTTGCTACCGGACACTCTAACAAATGCATGTATCAAGTCATCATTATTGTGGTTGAATATTTTCGGTGGTTCTTGCGCCTGCTTTCTCTTTTTTTTTCCTTTAGATTTCGGCTCTTCACAATTTTGTTCGGTAATTTTTTTTATTATCCCCATGGCTTAAGGGAGGTGTTTTTGCTCACTATATATTTCAGTAATTATGTACATGTACTTGTGAGAATGTCTCACATGGATACACTATCAAACTTCAAAAATTTTGCATTTTATTTTTGTAATTTCCAAAATGTTATTTCGCCCACATCTCATGATTCTATTCAACCAAGTTTTTTGTTTAAATCAATGAGTGCCCTGTGGTTGTTTATAGGTTGTGATTGCGTTCAGGGCAACAGCAGAGATATGCACCCGCTTTGGAATGGCATTGGTTTTAGCCAATTGTCTATGATTAACATAAAATTCCTTTATTCCAGTCAAATGATAAATTAGTTCATTTTTACTACTGTCATACACATGTATAGTCGCAAACCCCTTATTTATGCTAGGGGCCGCCTTGAACTTACTATGAGGAATGAGCAAATTTCAGTGTAAAAGAGGTCTCATGGTTACTTTAAGATGAATAACAATAAAAGCGTTGTTCCATTGCTTGATGCTGCCATGTATTTGTAGAGACTTGGTTTCATGTGCATTTACTCAACATCATTTCGATGTATATTCAAACTGGAGTTCTTTCTGGAATTCTTTCCTGCAGTGTGATGTCTGTTAAAAAAGATTCCCCATACATGCCTATGCTCCCTATATTTTTCAATTTGTTGTACTTGGTCTTGAGAGAATTTCTCATACGGATATACTATTATACTTTCAAATTTTGGCACTTTATGTTTTTCGTTATTTCTAAATGGTACTCTGACCATCTGCTTTAGAGCCCACATCTCACTATTTTATAATCCCAAGTTGTCTAATGATCGACTTGTTGGTTGCCATGTTTTTGACTATATGTATTAATTTTCCTCTAGCTTGGGACCTTAGTGTCGGGCAAAAGATGACAGTGCTTTTACGAGCCTTGTCAGTTAGATTAATGTGTGTTGACGATCCCGCATCCATGGGACAAAACAGACATGGGTGTAGCATTTTTTGACATCTAGCAATGAATTCCACCCAAATCTAGATTCGCTATGACGTATAAGCAAGGCTCATTTTGAAAGCTTCATGTTGATTTCCAGATGAAAAACAACAATTAAAGCGTTGTTTCATTTGCATTAACTTCATATTCCTTCATTGCTTTTTTTAAAATTCATCGTATCTTTTTAATACCTGTATAATCCCTTATATAGTCCCAGATGATCATATTACTATATATTTTTACTATCAAGAAACGATTGAAACAAGTCTTTCCCATCAAAAAATTGTTTATTAGCTGCAAAATGGACTTTTAAGAATATCGGTTATTTTGTTTTTATACGAAATATATTTTCTTGGCTTCATAAAATCTGTTATACTGTTTGAATTAATATGCTAATATTGTACTACATGAACTTAACATATGCTGTGGCTTGTGCAAATATTGTTAATTCGTGGAATCTGAAGGACAGGCTCTTTTTATATGTCTTCCTGGATCATGGTGGTCATTATACCTTGATCTTTTTTCAGGTCAGTTATCCAGGTGACTTTTATAGTAAAGATAGCTGACACGTACGAATTTACTATTAATATATTTATGGGTAAATAAACGGGTAGAAGTATATACAATATAACCGGAATATACCCCGAGTTGACACCGAATTTTTAGACATTTGAAAGGAAGTTCAAGGGTCTTTAGCTTTTGTACTGACCTTTAAAGTACTTGTATTCAAAGTGAAAAATTAGACAATGTCCCTTCAAATTTTCCATCAATTTTGCAAACACAATTTTAGTAGCTAACTTTTATGTACACATATTTACACACGCATAAATTGTGATAAAAACAAAAAATTTCTTAAAAAATGATATATGTATACTGTGTCTTGTACTGTATTAATGAAGGGACGATAACAGGAAACACTTACGATGGTCGAACATTACAATCACATGTCACAATCAACCAGGGAACTGCACAAGAAAAACAATAAAATGACAAACGACAAACATAGATAACGATATGAACTCGGGATAGCCGGACTTGGTACCGGCACTGGCAACAGCCAGCGGTAGGGTTAAACCGGTTTATGGGTACCCAAACCTCCCCTTTCTCTATCCCGTTTCCCTATAGTATAATAAACATACAAATAAAACCCAATACAGGTAGAGCACTAACTCTAAGACCACCATCTTGAAAAGGAAATAATAGACAAAACGTAATTTTGAAAGATGGGTCGAGGAGTGCTCGCCGCTAAACTGCCGGCTAGCTCAAGGAGCCTAGTCTGCTGGTAAAACACTGTTTTCGCTAGTTAGATACATCTTAATTGGCGTGATTTGGAGTTCCCCTTTTTAGGAAGCAAAATGCAGTACAAAGGACATCTGCCGAGTACAATACACGGAATGAAGCCTCTATTTTTAAGGGATTAGAAATTTGATAAAAGCAGTAAATTTCTGAAAAAAATATACTTGTTTTGTATTAATCATGTTTTCTCTATTTCAATACATCTTAATTGACGTGTTTTGTATTTCCCCCTTTTCTGCCTCGGTATTCGTTTGCCGTATGTCGTAGATATTATAAGTTTCCAAAATATAATCGTATTTTGGGTTAACACCGAAACTCCGTGTTTCTGGATGGGTGATTAACCCCATGGACTAACATTACCTGAGTAAACGACCAAGTAGAAATAAGAAACTAAATACCGAAAGGTTCTGCAGGGAACCGCCTATGCAGTCTCAAAGTGTAGTTTTTGTGATAGGAAGCATTGTATCACTAACACTTAACATTAAAAAAAATACCGAAGTTGCATAAAAACTGTTAATTTCGTTTTGCTGTACGTTATGCTGTAAAAATCAGTTATGTTTATTATCCATGAATATTATTATGATGTTAAACACAAAGGTTCTACATATTTTAATAGGCTATAACGGAAACCTTTTCAACCTCAATGGTATGAAACAAAATCCAAGGAAAAATTTGTTACATGATCCATTCAAATATAACTTTGAAATATTTTGATCACAGAGTTCTATAACTTTAATTTAGTTGCTGCAAATGACTGTTTCCACAGCTTATGTCCCTTCAGTGCAGAACAGATCAACAACCAATCTTTGAATTTTTTAACATCATGTTATCTCATTTTAGTCTACAATAAATAATATGTAACAAACTGTCCAAAAACAGTAAGTTCAGACGCAAATTAAAATAAGCATAGATATTGGACAAGATAATTGCTTATACAAAGACATATTGACACATTTTCAGATAAAAGATTTTACTGCTATATTAAGAAATATTGACACATTTAAACAAGAATGATCTGTGTGAATAAATTCCATGGATGTGGGGTATAAAACTTTTGCTTAGTCAGCGATATTTACTTTAAGAGATATTTTACTCATTGACTTACATTTTTCAATGAACATTCAAATAAAAGGAAATTTATAACATTCACAATACAAATTCACACTGAAATTGGGGTACAAATAAATTACAATCTTTACTTTTCAAACTTAAAATGGCTGATGAAATTTGGACGTTTCCCGGTTACATTTACTATTTTAAAGCTATACGGATATGACATATATATGTAAAAATATCTAGATATATCAATAGTTACAAATTCTGTGTTGCATAATGTCTTTCGTATTCTTCTTTTGTGATTAATTCTCTTAAACGACTAGCTTTGCCCCTTTTCTTCTTTCTTTCCTCTCCAAGTGTGTCCACAGTAATCCTCATTCATTTAAGAAGGATCTCAGTTTCTGAAACGTGAGGTAATATATAGTTGTGCAGATAGGTCTTGAAATTCTCAAAACGGAGCTTCTTGGACAAAGTATCTGGGAATTTAAAAGAACTCAAAATTCCATCTTATACGCATCCTCGGGATCTACCCCCGCTTCCACTGGCCGGCAGGTCGTAAGACAGTGAAGATGAAAAATAATTTGAGGAAACATGGAATAACATCATGTCACCCAACTTGTTTGATGGAACGAGAGTCGAGGGAAATAAACCACAGGATCAAAGTCAAGAAACATTGAAAAAGCCAGAAAAAGAACAAAATACACACTATCATCAAATAACACACAAAAAGACTTCAAAATAAAAGCGTAGTTCCTTTGCTTGTTTTTATCATGTATTGTAGAGACTTTGTCTCATGTGTATTTACTCCATATCCTTTTATTCACCATTCACTCAGAACGACAGCACAAACTGCCATAAAAGCCGAGATTGACATCAAATGCTTCTGAATTCCGTATACAGCATCACAGTTGTTCAAGAAGTTGCAAGTGAATCCTAAAATCTTGGAAAAATAGAGTTACTACTAGTGCGGAAGGGTATACAGTATGGAAATGTTATATTTTTGGCTTCGAGATATGCGTGTATTTGGGTTATTCATATCTTGAACGTGATATATATTTATATCATTATACATTATTGTGATTTCTTCTTAAATATAATACTTGTAAAATTGAGGAGAAGAATAAATGAATCGCTACATTAACATAAGCATTGAGAAATGGCATTGTCAGATAATTTGAAACAAGAACCAAAATGAGATGTCATTAAGTGAAATGAATGAAAGAGTGTTTCCATAAAATAACAGCATGTTATATTGACCACCTTAGGCCAAAAATAGTGAAACAGAAGACATTTCAATTGTGAAAAGACGTCATATTTTAACTGTTGAGGCGCCATGGTTATAAAATCGACTCGACTGTTGGTTAACATGACATTAAAAAATACCATTTGCTCACCAGTGTACATGAACATTTAAAAAGTCATATTTTCGGAGATTTCTTCATATGCAATTAAAAAACAACGACAGTAGAATACCGAAGGAACAAGGGAAGCGATGACTACAAAAATCGAAGTCCAAAGACATGGCAGAAACGGTAACAGATAAAAACAAAGATTAAATAAATGAAAGACACACAAACTTTAACCTTGTTCTGAAAAAGTATTTTCTAGTGTGCTACATCTCATTCCATGTTGGAGATAAGTTTAAAACTAAAAAAAAACTGGGAGTATAGCTCACTAATATATACCCCTTTCTCCATTTGATTCCAGAACCCCCCCCGAAAAATGTCAAATCAAATTTTAAGATAAATTGTGCACAATTCAAATCATAAACCTGTGAGTTTCAGTGAATTTCACTAAGTAGTCTGGAGAGAGTTGTCACAAAATGTGTACCCCTATGGCGGACGGACAAAGGAACGTAAGGACAGATGTACGCACCAAAGGACACCATGATCCCTCTGAAGCGGGAGTAAAAATCATCTACATTTTAAATCTTAAATTCAGATGAGCAGTGCTACAAAATGTTATATTAAAGACACATTTTTCCAAATCTGCATTAGCGAACTAATCTTCAAAACATGAAAATACCGAAATTGCAATCTTTTGAGCTTAACATAATATAACTATTCGACAACTTCTGTCTCTTCGGCGCAGGGCCACAAACCAAAAGTAATGGATGGGCTGATGGAAAACAAATGACCATAAGAACTTGATGATCATTGCTTCACGTTTATTTCCCAGAATCAAAATCTTCACTTTCAATAACGAATAGAAAATTTTGTTGCAATCAGTTATTAATTGTAAATCAGAAATAAACAATGTACATCGTACTTAATTGTTATGCTTGAATGGGTTTGAGTTCTTTTTTCAAATATTTTATGAAAATTAGAAAGAAACGGCAATATTCACAACATCTTGTGCTGAACAATAAGATTACAATTACTAGACTAATACTTTACAATTTATCGTTATAGACGTCAATAACAAAATACCGAAAGTACTGTGAATTTAGTTTCTGTTCTTGTCTCTTCAGTGCAGACCAAATCAAAATATATAGAGATCCGCAATGCGAACTATGTGTAAAAGCTGATAAAAAATAAATAACAAATAAAGTAGCAGTGGTGAATTTGATTTTTTCCCGAATTTTGCTATATATTTTAAAGCCATGGATTATGACACGTATGATGGGATTCCACATGTAAGTAGTGTTCCAGAGTTGTACGGAAATGCTTAAAGTTCCATCCAAAGAGAACCCTTTGCCTACCAGGTACCAAGCATCTAAAAAATCCCTTGAAACATTGCTTTACTAGAAAGTGTTTTGCCCATTTATCTAGTTCACGTACTTGTATAAAGGAGTTGATTATTAAATACTGTGAAAAAAAAACTTATAAAAAATCTGGTGTAAATTACTTTTGAAGTGTGAAAAACTGTATTGAAGTTTTAGATCAACTACAATGAATTCAAAGACCAGTTTCATCTATCGACAATTATGATTTTTCTACACTTGTTTATAAAACATTCCACATAATTTGATTAAATCCAAATTGGGACAACTTATTAAATGGTCTTAATTTTCAGGTCTGCAGTTCATTTGTTCTAACAAAAGCCAAAGTTTCTTCTATAATGTTACTTTTAGTAATCTTGTTCCTGGACATGTGAAGATAAAGTTAATGCATTCAATCTTTTGCTTGTCAACATTTTTGTTTGTTTTGGCCATTCTATATATAAACGGGTCATAGGTATTCCCGTGGGTACAAATTGTGCACCTCTAATTGGATATCTTTTTCTGTTCTGTAACAAAGGGGACTTCATGAATAAAATTCAAAACGGAACCAATAAAAACAGTAGAAAACTTTTAAAAAAAATTTTCAATGATAACAGCAGATATCATTACAGTCAAAATTTTCTGTTTATTATGTAGACATCATTTTCCCACAAGAACTGTGATTAAATAAAGCTAACAATGATTCCAAATAATACCATATTTTTATCATTATTGACTCTGGTAAAATAAAAACTAAAATATATGTTAAAAGGGATGATTTTGATTTCTCTTTTACTAATATCCATTTTCTTGATGGTGACATTCCTCTAGCTCCATCATATCGTTGTATATTTCTCAACTAGTACGATTCTCACGAGTTTGTTCTATTCTTGAAGATTTTAACGAATTCAACGTAACTTTTCTATCACAGCCAAACTTTTACATGCGGCTTACATTAAAGAAGTTTTAAAAATAGATATGAACATTTGATATCTTAATATTGCGTTACTCGCAAACAGCGTATGACTATGGGCATTTCTAATACTCGTTTTTACAGGAATCATATTAAAAAATGCAAGAATTGATTAAAAATCAAGAAAAATTGGGACGTAACTTACATTCTTTACGAAATAGGGATTATCAACCTGAAATTCTGCTTGAAACCTATAAATTAGCTTTGAGATCTAGTGACATAGTGACCTGTCACTGATACTGTCGATGTATACTGAACTTTATGATAATTCTTGACCAAACCCTTCTGAAAGTTTTGAAATTGATTTTTCTTCCTTAGTGCGACAGTTTTCTACCTACAGACTAGGCTTCTTTCGCTAGACCATCTTTCAAAATTACGTCTTGTTTTTTTTCTTTTCTTTAGATTGGGGTCATGGAGTTAGTAGTGACCTGTAATGGGTTTTATTTGTATGTTTAGTATTCTGTAGTAATTAATATAAGAAAGATAACAGGAAACACCTACAATGGCCGTAAACCACAATCACATGCAACAATCCACCAGGGAACCACACGAGAAAAACAATAAAATGACAAAAGACAAACATGGACAACGATAGGAACTCGGCATAGCCGGACCTGGTACCGGCACTAGCAAGAGCTAGCGGTAGGGTTAAACCGGTTTATGGGTACCCAAACCTCCCCTTTCTCTATCCCGTTTCCCTATAGTATAATAAAACATACAAATAAAACCCAATACAGGTAGACTACTAACTCCAAGACCACAATCTTGAGAAGGAAAGAAAAAGACAAAACGTAATTTAGAAAGATGGGTCGAGGAGTGCTCGCCGCTAAACTGCCGGCTAGCTCAAGGAGCCTAGTCTGCTGGTAAAACACTGTCGCACTACGGAATAAAGATCAAACTCAAAACTCCCCGATGGGTTTGGTAAAGAATTAACATAGATTTCAGTAGACATCGGCAGTATCAGTGAGAGGCCAGTATACCTGTAATATCTTCAGGTCATTGGATCCCGAAGCCAATTTAACGGAATCATGAAGAATATCCTGTCAATATCTCCTATTACGTAAAGAATGTAAGTTACGTCCCAGTTTTTCTGGATTTTTTATCAGAAAAAACTTTTTATTTTAAAACTTATACCATAGCAAAACGGGACAGATAAAAGGGAGGTTTCGGTACCCTTAAACCGGTTAAACCCTATCGCTAGCTTTTGCTAGTGCTGGTACGAAGTCCAGCTGTTCCGAGTTCCTTTCGATGTTTACTTTTGTCTTAAAAACACAATAAAATGGTATAGTTGGCCACGATTAAAAGATAAAAAACATTTTAATTTGTACATTTTGTGTTTTTTATCTTTTAATCGTGGCCAACTATACCATTTTATTTTGTTTAATAGTTAATTTGTGGCCATCGCACAACATATTTATATTTTTATACTTTTGTCTTATTTGTGTTTCCTGTGTTTTTCCCTGGCAGGTGATAGCATACTACGGCAGTGGAATACCGAAGGGACAAGGGAAGCGATGACCACAAAAATAAAGTCGAAAGACATGACAACACAGAAACACAAAGACAAAACAAGGTCGTGAGACAGCTACTATGCACGGAAATAAAAGGACGACATTAAGAACTAAGGCACTCATAACGTAAACTCCCATGAAAACCAGGAGTGACATCAGGTGCTCCGGAATGGTAAGCATGTCCTGCCCCGCTAGCGACACTCGTCTCACTATCAGAGCGTCATATATTGTTTTGAAGGGTCTGTTTTGTATCGGATTAGTTAATGTCATTTTCTAACCATTTAAAATTAAGTCAATTAAAATCCCTGGTACATCTACATGTTAATTCTGTAACCCTCAAACAATATACCAGGTAAAGTTTTGAAAAGCTTTTGTAAATCTCTACAGTAGTCTAACATTCACAAGGACAAATCTGTAGCACAGACATCACTTAAGAAGACAAAACGAGAATTTAACAGATAGATATACAGGACAACACGAAAAACTAAAGCTTTGACAGTGTGAAATCCCATAAAAACCGCGAGTGACATCAGGTGCACCGGATGGGTAGGCATGTCCTGCTTCGCTAGCGGCACCCGTCACACTATCAATGAGTCAATCCAGGGTTGAGTCAAAATCGGTTAGGGACCGACCATTTAACCTGAAG
>MJUU01058338.1:12075-40583 GCA_002080025.1 Modiolus philippinarum | reverse complement strand
GGGGGGGGGGGGGCGTACGCAGGTGAACCCACCTATGAATCCGCGCCTGATAACTTGTCAATCCAACTTGTTTACATGTTTATACCCTTCACCTTAATTGTTACATATTCGTTTTCTACCCTTACACTATTTAGATTAATTTTTCAATGGTATATATGACAGATAACATCTTCTTTGTTTACTTGAAATGCAGAGGATTTGTAAATTCAATTTACTTCTGCGTTCTATAAATAATAACGCAATAATAATAACGCTATATCCATGATATCGAAAATAAAAAAAAAATGTGAATAAGGAATAAGTAACGAATAAGGAATAAGGAATCAGTAACGAATAAGGAATAAGGAATAAGTAACGAATAAGGAATAAGGAATAAGTAACGAATAAGTAACGAATAAGGAATAAGGAATAAGTAACGAATAAGGAATAAGGAATAAGTAACCAACTTGACGCCCCTAGAAAACTGAGTGTGACAGACTGACGGACGGACTGACGGAGTGCAAAACTAAAGTCCATTTCCGCGAAGCCGGTAGGGAACTAAAAAAAGCTCTATCATAAAAACTGTAGTAGAAATAGCCCGGACAAACAATGTATCTCCTGCAGACGGCCGGTAAGCAATATGCCCCCGACTTTTCGTCGCGGGGGCATATAAAAAATATGACATCGTTAAGAAAGAAATAATGAATTTCTTTTTTGTGCCGTAATGAAATACATGTTATATAGTATTTTCACAGTCATGGTAAAATAAATAAAACAAATGAATAAATGACAAAACTCACAAGTATCATAATCAATTGGAATTTTCCTGTCTTCATCTAAACTATCTATAAGATAAATGAAAAATCTATCTTCTGTAATAGCACACTATGATAAATGAAAAATCTGTATTATGTAATAGCATCCTATCATGCTTATAGCCATTTACTGTGTAAATGCCATATATTTGACCTGAGGGTAATTAAAACTATACATTTTCAGAGAACACATCCTGACAGTAACAAAATTTCAATTTTAAGAAATTCAACAATCAATAGAAAATATTAAACTTTAAAAATTATTGTATTAAATTACTTTGGGAAGACTATTTCATTTTCGGAGGGATAATTTTTTTTTTCAATAAAAAAATTAATCTTGGTGCTAGTGCTAAATAAATATTCCAATCGCACTTGTCCTGAAAATAAATAATTAAATTCTAATTTGAAGAGTACAATTTTTTGTTGCAAATGCAATGTTGATCAGAACAAATTTAATATTTATCTTATTTTTTTAAAGTTATTGCCTTACACTGAGAAACCTCGGTCGGTTATCTCCCTGTACCAAGTTAGTTATGTATGGTTCAAAGTGGAGATAATTTTAATTAGCATATCAAAAACCTCTTTGAATCAAAATAATTTCCACTTTAACTATAGGATATAACTAACTTGGTCCAGGGAGATACAAGCCGTCAAAATTCAGTATGGACAATGCATGGACGAGTTAAATGACCTGCGCAATCATGACCTTGGGAATTCCCACTTCAAGCAACATCGTACGTCACGATTTAAACGTCACTATCCAATCAAATTAAACACACACACCTCCTGGTTTAGAGAAATAGAAAACAATGAAACGTGTACTAAAGAAACAAACAAAGTAATCGATAAAAATGCATTTGCTTTGTCGAATGTAGTTGATAGCAGGGAAAATATATAGATATATTTATTTAATAATGAAGCACAGAACTCCCTTATGAGGAGTTAATGGCATGAGTATACATGATACAAATCGTTACCTTTACTTGTAATTAAGAAACGGGTATCTCAACGTCATATTAATAATATTTGTTTTTGGATTGCTAATTTTGTTTTCAACTTCTTGTGTGATTTAAGGTTTAATTCATATTGTTAAATTTGTATTTGGCGAAGGACGTTTTTTTATTATTTTTTAAAAAATTTAAATTGCATAAATCTGAGAGGACGTGAAGGACTAGGCCGAATTCTGCCTCTACCTATTTATCGTTTATCTTTTTTATTTGGACTTTTATTTTTTTAATTCTTGCTGTTGCCCTGGACTGGGCAACAGAAAAAAAAATAGAAAATTAATCAAAAATAAAAAGTCCAAATAGAAAAGATAAACGATTAATAGGTAATAATTTTACCAGAGAGGCAGAAGAATTCGGCCTAGACCAGGGACTATGCATTGTATTCTACCCTTGTTGCGGCATATAATTTAGGGGACGACCTTTTTAATTTTCATGGGGATGCTTGTGTGATTTTGCCCGGAAAATTTAAAATCTCGAACAAATTATTTATTTTCACCAAATGTCACATTGAAATATTTATTTCCATTTGCAATTAAAAAAATATTCTTCAAATTAAAATCAAATTATTTATTTTCATGAAAATTAGGATAAGAATATTTATTTTCACTGGCACCAAGGTTAGATTATTTACTTACAAAATTGCCCAAGACCTTCCCCCTGAAAATCAAATGGTCATCCCTTTCACTTGTAGACTGAATATAATTCATGTTGATATAAATACCACTAATATTTCTCGCATTTTGCGTTCACGTACATTTGAAGGCACGAATTAAGCACGCTTTCTGTGTCTCGACATTTAAAAAATTGTAAGAATCCTATAAATTAATCCATTTTGATATTTAATATCGCGATTTGTAAGTATTGATCAATGATTGATTTCGTATGCTTCTTACGTACTTGATTAAAAGAAAGAGTAAAATTTGATTTAATTTATTTATAGATACAAGACAAGACTTAGGCACAGTATATGTGCTACAAGAGGTTTACAAACATGTTTTCATACAGTACATAAATGCAACGACAGATAGAACAATTAAGATATAGTCAGTTGTATCATCAATTCGTGACTTCAAAGCGAATAAAGGAAATATTCATTTATGCATAGTTTGTATAATATGAAACTTGAATTCAATCTCCCCTTGTAAATGTTGATCCCGACAAGCGATCCTTGCAAAGGGTTTCTGTATAAGAATGGTATAAATGATTGTTAATATAAATCTTGTCCCGTACTAACTTTACATGATATGTACTTTGAATTGGAATTTCCCCCTTTTGTGCACGTGCATCAGTTGGGACATTACGTATTATTTCTCTTTAGCGATTGGTTCATCGTATTTGACGTTGTTCTGTAGATTCACCTTCAGAATGCTTGCGCAGGTCAGTTCATTGTGATTGTGACGTACAATGTTTATGTATCTGCCGAATAATCTTTGCCCATACTGATTTTTGACGGCTTGTATCCTTATCGTTGGGATGTTCCTTTAGATCGTTTCGTTTCATTGGCCTGAAGACATTAAATTTCAACCTACTTTTAAAAATTGGAAGGTTGCAAGAATTTCATACTTGTAAAAAGTTCATTTCACGAAGGAACAGTAGAAGGGAAAGGACTCAGGGGTGTAACTTCATTAAAGCGAATGAAGGAAATGCTTCATTAGAATGTCGGCATTTTTTTACTCGGGCCTTCGGTGGACTCTAGGCCCTTAGCATAAGTTTTGCCTTAAAATAAGGCTAATGCCTTAAGTACCCGAATAATACTTTTAGTTTCGTTCTCACATGGTCATAATGGACAATATATAAACTACATTCATTTGTTTCAGACATTTGTAGAGGTTGAAGATCACATAGATATTTAGGACGTAGTTCATTGTGCATAGAATGTGTACAATTTCATGTTTTACGCCTTCCCACCAATGTATCCAACGAAGATCCGAACTGTCCTCACTAGCGAGTTAATTCAATCTGTAGGAATTCTTGCTCCTTTCAAGTTGTGTCTATTTTTCTCTCTAAGCATCCATCCCATATGTCATATGCATATGAGCAATGGTCTTGTAAATGAAGTAAAAAACAAACGAAAAAAAAAGTTCGTCTTGCTAACTTTTCAATTGTGACGTTCATAATCTCAAAGCTAGTGAAATAAACAAATGGCTGAATGATGGATACGGAAAACAAAATTCAACATGTCCTATATCAATACTTGTTTTGTGAAGTCATTCCATAAGAGTCAAGAAATTATAAAGACGATAATAAAATGTCATGGGATAAGCTTTCAGGTTTGATATTTTGCATACTGTATTAAATAACCTTTGTATTAAAGTCGCGATTCTGACCATAAAATTCAAATGATGAAAGCAAGTATTTCAGGAGCAACATTTTATCTGCACTGAGAAGACATAAATTGTCGAATTTTCAATGTGCAGAAATTAGTTTTACAGTAATTTCGGTATTTTGTTATCTATTGTCACTGGGCAGATGCTTCTGTGGATAGACTGTTAGTCTCCCAGGGTATCCGCCAGCCAAGTAGACTTTCAGTGCTGACCAGAAAACAGATTTGATTTGAAAACTTTGAAATAATTAAATTTTACAACATTTTGTTTAAAACTCAGGAATATCTCCTTCTTGCATAGTTTTGTCTCCAGCTGATTTTGGCTTTTCGTCAAGATCTTTTTTCATGATTTTTTTTTCTGTCAAATTTGGCAAATTTTTGAATCAGAGTCTGCCGAATGATTTGATCTGCACTGAAGGAAACTGAATAGTCGAAATGGTCTGATGCAAAAATTAAATCAGCAACGTGAGTAAGTGGGTGCGTATAAATTCAGCGACATTATCATTTCAGCGACTATCACTTTAGCGAAATATTTTTAAGAAATTTTGTATATCATTTCAGCGACGTCTTTTCTAAGTGTTATATATGAATTAAGCGACGCCAGTAGTGAATCTCGTCTCTTTGGCCCCATAAGGCCTATGTTAAATTTCATTTTTCCATCCCCCCGTGCAATCAACCATGACTTATGTCTTCAGCCCAGTCTCCCGGCGTCTTGAACGTAGAGCACCGCAAAAGTAATGTAGCGGTGTGAGAGTGGTGAGACGCTGGAAGATACCTTATACTTATTCTTTAAATGCGTTTCCTAGGCTTGGACGTGCTTTTCTATCATTTGAGTTGTGTCCTTTGTTTGTGTGCTATTACATTAACCCCAAAACCCATGTGCTGTTTTCTATCGATTTGTATCCCTGTTCTGTTCTGCCTTGTTTTGTTCTAGCCTTTTTCCCAACCGTAACTCTAACCTTCTTTTTGTCTCTGTATATCTACTTCTCCATTGTCATTTTCTTCTTTGTTTCTCTGAGGGAGTTTCAAATTTCATACTGATAAATAAGCAGCTAATTACAATATACATATTTATTTTCCCCGTCATGAAGCTGTCATGGGTTAGGGAATGGGACTGGGACTAAAATAATAAAAAATTAAAAAAAAATAAATAAAGAAAAAATAATAATAATGAATGAAATTGTGTTTCTTAACAGTCTTTTTCTTCCCGCCGCCGCTCACCAACCAACCAACACCGCCGCCGCCGCTGAAATCCCGAGATGAGCACGCGAGCAGCACGAGCAGCGAAATGAGCACGCGAGCAGTGAAAACGAGCAGCGTGAACATACCCTTAAACAGCGCATGTGTCGCTCTTCCAACCGCACAGCGGCTGCAGCAGCAGCAGCAGCAATATTCCCGAGGTGAGCACGCGAACAGTACGAGCAGCCAAATGAGCACGCGAGCAGCACGAGGAGCGAAATGAGCACACGAGCAGTGAAACGAGCACGCGAGCAGCGACATTCCCAATCTGACCCTATTTAAAGCTTTGTTCTGTAATATATCGTCATTCGTTCTTCGAATCCAGAGAGAGGAAGACGTCCATAATGTATCACTGCGACCTTTGTGAATACACGACCAATCGTCACTTCAATCTCGTTCGCCACAAGAATCAGAAACACGACATGGAAGATACTTTGCCGAATGAATCGGAGACAGAGTCCAACGTATCAGAGGTAAGCAATAACTCTGACGAATCTGTATATAGCAACGAGGAAAGTAACGACTCTAATACGTCAGAAGATTCCACCGATGAAAGCACTGACGATGAAGATGACCAAGAGTCTCCATGGTAGCTGATCGTGAATCAAACATTTGACAAACTCGAACCAGAATACACCAAGAAAGTAGAAGAGGTGATGGAAGAAGGACTTGACTCTGAAAAGGCTCGTTTAGCCGCATATGAAGACATGAATAAATTTTTTAGAGACCATATGAGAATACAATACCTGGAAACGGTGTTCTGGATGCAGGATTTCAACAAAGATCCAATTCACAAAAAAATCAGAGATACAGCCAAACGTTTAAGAGATGAAGAAGACTACGACACCAGGGAATCTTGGCAATATGCAGTGAAGAAAAGAAAATATCTATTAGATGACGTATTGGACGGATTCGAACCACCACCAATCGAAGGCAGCAACGACTCGATGTAAAGTCACAGAAGAAAAGGGGGATGGGGGTAATGCGGCCTATCTTTTAAGATAGCCAGTCACAAGCCTGGATAAACGCAGAGTGCCTCTTTTGAATATATACTAGAATTCACCCCCTTGTCAAAATTTTAGACTCCTTTTACAATCATACTATTATAGATAGGGCTTTACACATGTCTCCATTCGATTTAGAATGACAAAGTTACCCCGAATACATATAACACTGCTATAGTACTTGACTTACGAAAAATTGAAATTTGGGCCTCTCCCGAAATTTTGGACCTCTCTTAGCACCCATACTATAAGAGATACGACCTTTGAAATGTCATCATTCGATTTAGGTGGTCAAAGTTACCCCGGAAACATATGTAACACGTCTATAGTACTCGACTTAGAAAAAATTGTATTTTGGACCATTCCCGAAATTTTGGACCCCTCGTTACACCCTAAATATTAGAGATAGGACTTAATGAATGTCTCCATTCGATTTAGTTGGTCAAAGTTACCCAGAAAACATATATAACACTTCTATATTACTTAACTAAGAAAAAATCGTATTTTTGACTATTCCCGAATTTTCGGGTGCCGCTATCTCCGAAATGCTAAAAGATAGAGACTTGAAACCTTCACCAATCGCTGAAGAGACCAAAGTTACCCCGAAAACATATATACATAGTACGGGAAACGAACGATAACTCTGGAAATCGAGATTAAAAATAGTAGTTGGAGAATGGACGGGACACCCCCCTTTTTTACGCAGTAAAAAGCTACAAAGTTATACTTTCAAACATAGGGAAAGGCTCCCATTGGTCCGTTCAAACTTGACACGATTTGAAATCGGGCGCGCAACGCTCCCATTGGTCCCTTTTGAATATTTGAATTTCAAATCTGGAGGGAAAGGCTCTCCTTGGTCCGCTTGGAGTGTCGTCACTTCCGTTGACGTCATACTTCCGGTTGACGTCATTTCCGGTGACGTCAGCTCCGGTGACGTCATACTTCCGGTCACGTGACTTCCGGTGACGTCATACTTCCGGTCACGTGACCTATGACGTCATACTTCCGGCTGCTCCTCTTGCTCCTCCTCAAATACGACTCGTCTCGTCCTTCCCCTACTACTATTTTTAATCTCGATTTCCAGAATATCGTTCGTTTCCCGTACAATGTATATATGTTTTCGGGGTAACTTTGAGCTCCTACAGCGATTGGTGAAGGTTTCAAGTCTCTATCTCTTACCGTTTGGGAGATAGGGGGACCCGAAAATTCGGGAATGGCCCAAAATACGATTTTTCACAAGTCCAGGAATATAGAAGTGTTATATATGTTTTCGGGGCAACTTTAACATTCTAAATCGATTGTTGACATGTATTAAGTCATATCTCTTATATTTCGGGTGTTATGAGGGGTCCAAAATTTCGGGATGGGTCCAAATTTCAATTTTTCGTGTTATATATTTTTTAGGGGTAACTTTGACCATCTAAATCGAATAGTGATATTTGTGAGGTCGTATCTCTCATGGTTGGGGTGCTACGAGGGGTCCAAAATTTTGACAAGGGGGTGAATTCTAGTATATATTCCAAAGGGGCACTCTGCGTTTATCCAGGCTTGTGACTGGCTATCTTAAAGGATAGGCCGCATTACCCCCATCCCCCCTTTTCTTCTGTGACTTTACATCGAGTCGTTGCTGTCTTCGATTGGTGGTGGTTCGAATCCGTCCAATATGTCATCTAACAGATATTTTCTTTTCTTCACTGCATATTGCCAAGATTCCCTGGTGTCGTAGTCTTCTTCATCTCTTAAACGTTTGGCTGTATCTCTGATCTTTTTGTGAATTGGATCTTTGTTGAAATCCTGCATCCAGAACACCGTTTCCAGGTATTGATTTCTCATATGGTCTCTAAAAAGTTTATTCATGTCTTCATATGCGGCTAAACGAGCCTTTCGGAGCCGTGTCCTTTTTCCAACAACTCTTCTACTTTCTTGGTGTATTCTGGTTCGAGTTTGTCAAATGCTTGATTCACGATCACCTTCCATGGAGACTCTTGGTCATCTTCATCGTCAGTGCTTTCGTCCGTGAACTCTTCTGACGTATTAGAGTCGTTACTTTCTTCGTTGCTATATACAGATCCGTGATCGCTTTCTTCTGATACGTTGGACTCTGTATCCGATTCAGTTGGCGAAGTATTTTCCATATCGTGTTTCTGATTCTTGTGGCGTACGAGATTGAAGTGACGATTGGTCGTATATTCACAAAGGTTGCAGTGATACATTATAGACGTCTTCCTCTCTCGAGTTCGAAGAACGAATGACGATATATTACAGAACAAAGCTTTAAATAGGGTCAGATTGGGAATGTTGCTGCTCGCGTGCTCGTTTCACTGCTCGTGTGCTCATTTCGCTGCTCTTGCTGCTCGCATGCTCATCTCGGGAATATTGCTGCTGCTGCTGCTGTTTTGCGGTGAGAAAAGCTACATATTCGCTGTTTAAGGGTATGCTCACGTGCTCATTTGGCTGCTCGTACTTCTCGCGTGCTCACCTCGGGAATATTGCTGCTGCTGCTGCTGCTGCAGCCGCTGTGCGGTGGGAAGAGCGACAAATACAATGTTTAAGGGTATGTTCACGCTGCTCGTTTTCACTGCTCGCGTGCTCATTTCGCTGCTCGTTCTGCTCGCGTGCTCATCTCGAGAATATTGCTGCTGCTGCTGCCGCCGCTTTGCGGTGTGAAAAGTGACAAATTCGCTGTTTAAAGGCATGCTCACGATGCTCGTTTTCACTGCTCGTGTGCTCATTTCGCTGCTCGTACTGCTCTCGTGCTCATCTCGGGAATTTGAGAGGAGGATTGGGCCTTAAAGGGAGAGAAGGAGAGAAAAAGTAAAATATTTTTATTCATTTTTTAATTTTTTTTTCATTTTTTTTTTATTATTTTTTTTTTTTTTCAATTTTTTAAGGAACCTCCAAACCCCCATTCCCCAACCCATGCTTGCTTCATGACGGAGAAAATGAAATATGTATTTATGTAAATTAGTGTATTATTTAATTAGTATTAAACTCCCTCAGAAAAACAAAGAAGAAAATAACAATGGAGATAAACATATAGAGGCTTGGGTTTAATCGATATAGACATTCTAAAGAAGGTTAGAGTTACGGTTGGGAAAAATAGACAAATAGAGCCAGATGAGGGTTGAGAACATACGAAACTAAGATAAGTACAATGGAGAACACAACACAAGACGGAGACACTGAAAAAAATAAGAAGAGGGAGATTATTCGGAAAAAAAACAATAGAAAAAAGTACAATGAAACAGACGTCTTAAAAAGTAATGGTACAATACAAAACAAGACAATAAGTACATAAAAACTAAATAAGTTATGGAATGGGTAGGGCGATACTGAAAACAACGCCCCCCGCGTCCCACTACTCTCACACAGCTACACTACGTTTGCGGTGCTCTACGTTCAGGACGCTGGAAGACTGGTCTGAAAGTATAAGTCACGGTTGATTGCACGGGGGATGGAAAAATGAAATTTAACATTGGCCTTATGGGCCCAAAGAGACGAGATTCACTACTGACGCCAAATTTTTAATAAATTGTATAAAAAAGTTTAGTATCTCTGGTGTTATTGATGTCCTGTCCTTTCACAAAAGCCAAACAAAGGTTGTCTTGTGTCAAACTATTACTCTTCAATTTTAAAGTTAAGATTAATGGATAGTTCAAAATAGCAGAAAGTATTTCATTATCACTAAGAATCATATAAATCAGCCTCATACTCCGAGCCTTAATTCTACGTTATATACTCAAGGTATAATTGTGATAAATTTATATGATCATTATCTCTAAAAAAGATCAAAAGACAGTTTTCGGCTGTTAGGATCAAAGGTAACATAAATGTCATGGTTGTATACACTCAACCCTGCTTCATATTCCATTATACAAAACTAAGCATAAAAATAGTAAAAACTTTGAATGAACAATTATAATTACAGTTTAGATAGTTAAGAAACAAATACTTGACTAAAATGTTCAATCTCAAAAAATGTAGCATGCCTAATTTTATTTTACCTTATCTAAGTCACCTTGTACAGAACACAAATATTCTAAAATTGATTATTTGAAGTTCAAGGAACCCATATGGGAAGGCTGTTTATACAGTTGGGTGGAGACATAACCTCTCGTCCAAGTTAACTCTAAGTTAACTCTAAGTTAACTTAGAATTGTTTCTAAGTTAACTTGAAGTATTAGAGCAGTCATAGAACAAATTCTAGAAACGGTCATAAATTACGAATGCTTTTATTTAACTTAGAGCAGTTCTTAAAGCGGTCATAATTGGTTCTACGTGGAACTGTTTTAAAATCTGTCATAGTTCTAAAAGTGGTCATAGTTCTAAGTTAACTTAGTACAGTGTTAAAAGTGGTCATACACTGGAGCAGTTCTAAAAGTGTTCATTATAATGTACATTAGAACAGTTCCCTATGGGTCATGATTAGGACTATCTAAAATATCGGACGTGATTATTCCCTATTGGATACACAAATTTTCCTTTTTCTTATATGATAGATATTTTCTTTATGGCAGGCATCGAGAACACAGAAATTATTGGTCATAGTTCTAAGTTAACTTAGAACAGTTCTAAAACAGGTCATACACTAGAGCAGTTCTAACAGTGTTCATTATAATGTACATTAGAACAGTTCCCTATGGGTCATGATAAGAACTATCTTTAATACAGGGCGTGTTTATTCCGTATTGGACACACAAATTTTCCTTTTCCTTATATGATAGATATTTTTTTTATTACAGGCATCGAGAATACAGAAATTGTCCTTTTTGTCATATACATGTATTTGAGTTGGGATGGCGTTTAAGACCATGTCTGTTACATTTTTTTATGTATTGTGGACATTTTCAGCTTGGCGTTAATGTTATTTGGTAAAATAAATGAGTTGTTAACCGGTTTTGGACCATTTTATGTTTTCTTTACTTTGTGTTAACTGTTACAGAGAAATACAAAGCACCATTTGCTTTTAATCATAAAAATGTGTTACTTGTTTTGTCATATCTTATCACAGATTTAAAATTTACTGTGAACTGATTTTGAGGAAACTAGGAAAATTGTTAGCTGAGATGTTATATAAAACGAACAACAGGAAGTTTCAGGATTGCGGGCATCGATATTGTATCGATTGAGAAATTGTCCAGTTTTGCCATATCTTT
Organism: Modiolus philippinarum; assembly: GCA_002080025.1. Classification (NCBI taxonomy): domain Eukaryota; kingdom Metazoa; phylum Mollusca; class Bivalvia; order Mytilida; family Modiolidae; genus Modiolus; species Modiolus philippinarum. The sequence goes on along the minus strand of MJUU01058338.1, from coordinate 29,060 downwards.
TCAGTAAAAATTACATGTAGTTTCATGATTGCGGCCATCGATTTCACATCGAATGTTATTAGTCACATTACAGGAAGTTTCATGATTACGGGAATTGATATCGATCTCAGAAAATGTCCCTTTTGACAAATGATTTTATTCAAATTACAGGAAGTTACATGATTGAGGGCATCAATATTATATCGATTGCAGAAAATGTCCCTTTTTCCAAATGATTTTATTAAAATTACAGGAAGTTGCATGATTGCTGGCATCAATATTATATCGATTGCAGAAAGTGTCCCTCTATCCATATGTTTTTGTTCTAACTACAGAAAGTTTCAATCGATATGATATTACTTGCAGAAAATGTCCCTTTTGCCATCTTTTTTGGAAAATTACAGAATGGTTTCATAATTGCGAGCTTCAATATTATATCGATGGCAGAAAATCTTTTGCCATATGTTATTAGTCAAGTTGCAGTATATTTATAGATTGCAAGCATTGATATTATATCGATCCCAGATATGTCCCTTAATCCATATGTTTTTGTTCAAATTACTTGAAGTTTCATGATTGTTGGCATCAACATTATATTAATTGCAGAAACAACGGCAGTAGAATACCGAAGGAACAAAAGAGTGAAATTTACAAAAATCGAAGTCTAAAGGCATGGCCAAAACGAGAACATGTGCCTTTTAGCCTTTTGTTTTTAGTCAAATTGCAGGACGTTTCATGATTGCGGGCTTCAATATTATAGCGATTGCAGAAAATTTCCCTTTTGCCATATGTTTTAAGTCATACTACGGTAAGTTTATATTGATTGCAGCATGGATATTATATCGATTTCATAAAAAATCCCTTTTGCCATCCGATTTCAGTCAAATTACAAAAAGTTTCATGATTGCATGCATCGATAATATATGGATTGCAGAAAATTTCCTTTTTGCTATATATTTTCGTCAAAGTACAGAAACTTTGTTGATTGCGGGCATCGATATTATATCGATCGCAGAAAATGTCTCCTTTTCAATTTGTTTTTATTCAAATTACAGGAAGTATCATGATATAATATCGATAGCAGAAAATGATCCTTTTGTCATATATTTTTATTCAAATTACAGTAAGTGAACAAATAAAGGGATTCGTAGTAAATTTTCATGGGACAAAATCCCTAAAAATACATGGTAAGATTAAGCAAATGGAACAACGCTTTAATTGTTGTTCTTCATCTTGAAGTCACAATGACCACCACAAGGCCTTCAAAAATTGCAAACTCTCCTACCTCATAGTAAGTTCAAGACGGTCCATACCACAGGTTTGAGCGGATGTCACTTGCTAAATGATGAACAACGCTACATCCATGTATACTGTGTGTCATGGATGCGGAGTCGTCAACAAGCATAATATATAGGGCAAAGTAGTCTCTCAAACACTGTCATCCATTGACCGACAAAGGAACCAATAGACAATACACCATATAAACAGGGCACTCATCGAGTTAATTATACGAAAACTTGGTAAGTTTATATTGATTGTGGTCAACGATATTATATCGATTGCAGAAAAATGTCCCTTTTGGCACATGTTTTTGGTCAAATTTCAGCAACTTTATAGATTATGGGCATTGTTACATGTATTATATCGATCGCAGATAATGTCCTCTTTGCAATATGTTTTTATGTCATTTGAATAAAATCATACGGACTCATTTTTAGTCCCAGATTTGAATCTTCAAGTCTATGTGTTATATAAAGGTCATTTTAAGTATCTCAGTGATTTCCGAGTATATTGAATAATTTACCACTGATTAGAACAGTTCTTAGTGATGACGGCTTTTAGAACTACTTCTGACCATGACTGCTTTTAGAACAACTTCCGACCATGACTTCTTTAAAAACAGGTCACGGCCGTTTTTAGAACAGTTCGTGACAAAGACCGTGTTTAGAACTGTTCTTGACAATGACCGTTTTAGAACAATTCTACCAAATGGCTGTTTTATTGACTGCTGTTCTTTAGCCGTTCTAGAACAATTGTAAGTTAACTTAGAACAGTCACCAGAAAAGTCCGAAGTTAACTTAGTGAGAGGTTATGAGTGCAACCAACTGTACTTCAATGTATCCTCATCTTGTTCTGATATGATCTGCACATAACGCTAAATTTACTTCTGTATATTCTTATTTATTACCGCTGTGCCGTGCCGCTGCTGGCGAACTGTTATAAACCTAGGAACCAGTACTTCCGTGCTTTTCAGAAACCATATTTAATTCATAAACTTTAAAAAAAATGATTAAAACTAAGGTGTATATCCGTGGTGCATAGATGCAGCTCTGTCCTTCTTTGATTTTGGCTTTTCTATAAAGGTACTTTTTGTTATTTGTTCTTTCACAGTTTTGTTGTAAACATAGTTTATTAAATAATTATTTGCATTCAATACAAATTATGATACACATAATGAAACTCACGTCTAAAATTTTATGTTATGTACAAGCAAAATATAAATATCATGTCATTTTGTAGGGCAACGTATGACATCAGTTGTAATAACATATTGCCAGTAAATTTTACGTTTGTTGAGGATCCTGCATTCATGATTACAATAGCATAGATGTAGCATTGCTTGACATCTCGCAATGAATTCCGCTCAAACAGGTGCTAGGGTCTGTCTTGAACTTACTATGAGGTATGAGAAAACCTCATTGTTGAAGGCCTCATAATGATGCCAAGGTGAATAAAAACAATGAAAACGTCGTTCTATTGCTTGATTTTACCGTGTATTTGTAGACTTTATCTCGTGTCCATTTACTCCATATCCTTTCATTGCTTATTTAAGACCAGCGTTTTTTGTAATTTCAAAATGTTATTCTGAACATCTATTTATAATTCACATATCTCACCGTTGTATAACGCCGACTTTTCTTGCAATTGACTCAATAAGTGCTTTTTAATATGTCGTTGTTATCTTTTGTAAGTTTTTGTCTGGCAACGGATGACAGCAGTTCTAAGAACATTTTGCCAGTTTATTTAATGTTTGTTGACGATCCCGCATTGATAGCACAAAAGCATGGATGAAGCATTGATCGACATCTAGCAATGAATGCCACTCAAACAGGTACTAAGGGCCGTATTGAACTTACTATGAGGTACAAGCAAAGCTCATTGATGAAGGGCTTATGGTGACTTCAAGGTGAAGAAGAACTATAAAAACGTTGTAAATTAGATAGTTTAGCCATGTATTTGTAGAGACTTTGTCTCATGTCTATTTACTCCACATCCTTTCATTGTTTATTGCAGTGTCCATAAAAATGATCCCCGTGAGAGAGTTGTATATATATTTCATCTATGGTGTACTTGTTATTGAGAGAATTTCTCATAAAATATCATTTATTTCAAATTTTGGCAATGTATTTTTTTACTTTTTGGGTATATTGCAAAGAGCTAATCTAACCACCTGTTTATAATGCCAAAATCTTTCTATTCTATAATTCCAAGTTTTCTTGCAATTGACTCATTAGTATCATGTGCTTGTTTATATGATGTGGTCGTCTTGTATTGGTATTTTTTTCGGGCAACACATGAGATCAGTTGTAAGAACACTTTGCAAGTTTATTTTATGCTTTTTGAAGAACCCACATTCATGTGTGCAATAACATGGATGTTCCTTTGCTCGACGTCTGGCAATGAAATCCGCTGAAACCGGTGCTGGGGCAGTTATTAACATACTATGAGATATGAGCAAAGCCTTTTGTTGAAGGCCACATGGGGACGTTAAGATGAAGTACGTCGTTTCATTGCTGGTTTTATCATGTATTTGAAAAGACTTTGTCTTGTGCGGATTTACTCCATATCCTTTCATTTTTAGCTCACCTGACCCGAGGGGTCAATGTGAGCTATTGCCATCACTTGGCGTCCGTCGTCCGTCGTTCGTTAAACTTTTCACATTTTCATCTTCTCCTCTGAAACCACTGAAGCAAATTCAACCAAACTTTACAGGAATGATGTATGGGAGGTCCTTTACAAAGATTGCTCATTTCGTTCCGATCCGACAAAAATCATGGCCGCCAGCGCGGAACTTATGTTTAACATTGGACCCTATGGGAAAATCACATTTTCATCTTCTACATTTAAAGCACTGAAGCAAATTCATCCAAACTTTACAGGAGTGATGTACTTAAGGTTCTAAACAAAGATTGCTCATTTTGATCCGATCCGATAGAAAACATGGCCGCCAGCACGGAACATACTTTAACATTGAACCCTACGGGAAAATCACATTTTCCTCTTCTACTCTGAAACCACTGAAGCAAATTGAACCAAACCTTACAGGAATGATGTACTAAAGATCCTTTACAAAGATTGCTCTTTTCGTTTTGATCCGATATAAAACATGGCCGCCAGGGCCGAACTCATTTTTAACATTGGACCCAAGGGAAAAATCAGATTTTCCTTTTCTCCTCTGAAACCACTGAAGCAAATTCAACCAAACTTTACAGGAATGGTGTACTTAAAGTTCTTTACAAACATTGCTCATTTTGTTCCGATCCGATAAAAACATGGCCGCCGGGGCTTAACTAAGGTTTAACATTGGACCCTTAGGGAAAAATCACATTGTCATCTTCTCCTCTGAAACCGCTGAAGCAAATTTAACCAAACTTTACAGGAATGATGTACTAAAGGTCTTTAGCAAAAATTGCTCAATTAGTTCTGATCCGAAAAAAAAAACAATGGCCACAGGCACAGGACATAATTTAACATTGGACCCTATAGGAAAAATAACATTTCATCTTGTCCTCTGAAACCGCTGAAGCAAATTGAACCAAACTTTACAGGGAATTATGTACTTAAGGTCCTTTACAAAGATTGCTCATTTAGTTCCGAACCTCCAAAAAAAACTTGGCCGACGGAACATTATTCAACATTGGATTCTATAGGATTGCTCATTTGATCCCAATTGGACAAAAAACAGGGCCACCAGTGCAAAACATACTAAACATTTATATAATTAGACATATGGGAAAACATCATTTTCATCTTCTCTGAAACCACTGAAGCAAATTCAACCAAACTTTACAGGGTTCAAGTACGGAATGTGCTTTACATCATTTTCGGTCATGCATGGCATAGAAGCATTTTGTCAGGTGAGCGATACAGGCTCAGTTTCTGAGCCTATAGTTTAGTTGACCTCAAGATAAAGGGTCAAAGTCGTACAAAAGTCGTAACTGAACGAAACATAAGTAGTTATTCTGATACACATACCAAATGTCTTAAGATAATGTGAAAAGATATGCAACTTATAGTTTGGGGAAAAACTTGATTGATTATGCCAATTAATAGTTAAATGAAATATAACTGGACCATGTCAGATATTCTACTTTGATGTGAGGGAAATTTTTCATAGGACAACTTGGGTACTTTAACTTTTAAAATAAAGATACTGTGTTTAAGCAACAGAAGAATACCGTATACGGTATTTTCAGGTGATTTTCGCGGGGTTTTTATTTTTGCCTTTTTTCGCGGGGGTTTTATTTTTGCCTTTTTTCGCGGGGTTTTTATTTTCGCCTTTTTTCGCGGATGGACTAAAATCGTAAAAAATAATTCCGAAAATATTTTATGTATTCTTAGAATATATGTAGGATAAAAGATCCTTTAATAATCCGAGAAAGATTTAAAAAGCTTAAATTTTTGGCACACTTTTTATACTGAAATTCGCGAAATTTTTGACCCGCGGAAATAAGCCGCTATACGGTTTCTAGGCGGTTTATGACATAAAGCTTAAATTTCATCCAATTACATCCTCTTATTATGCCATATTGTAACCATTCTTTCAAAAAAAGAATAAATTTAAATATTTAAACATATAGGCAGCGATGTTCCTCATAAGTTACAAATATATTGAAACCATAAAAAATATCCTAAAGTACACTCAAGTTTTTTCAATTATTTTTATATTTAGTATCCTTCATGTAAAAAAAAATGGTGAATTGTCTTAGACAAAGAATTCACAAACTATAAAGGAAAGAGATCACAAAAACACAAGAACTACATGCCTTGATACTATATAATCATATATATATGGTAAACTACATTTTTTCCTACATTTGTATTTCTGTCCAAGAAGCAATATATGTTGTGATACCACTATCAGGTCAATAATGAAGAAAAATGTCCCTCTTTGATAGCAAAAACACCAAGTTGAACATTGTAGAAATATAGAATAATATCCTTTCAAGTCGTTGCTTATCATATTTCTACTGTCGAAAGGATTAAACTTTCATGTCTAACTCTTGAGACAGTAGAACCATGTTTATCAACGACTTGTAAATGATAGATTTATTTCTCTAATTCTTAAAACTAATAAACTTTTCATTTTTTTTTGTTTCTACCCCGTCGTGGGCCTCTACAATCAATACCGTGACGTCACCGGATATGAAATTTACATTGTATCGAAATCAACAAGAACAAAGGTGATTCAAGGCCAACAAACAACGTACAATTGAATGCTTATTACACTGAATTAGACTCAAAATAAGTGTAATCAAGGTATATTTTGCTATTTGTTTATATGTTTTTGACCTTTTCGATATTCAATGAAATTGCAAGATGAATTTACGCACATATTGGAGAACACTTTGATCTCCTTTGGAATGAAATTGGCCAGAGTAGCATAAGAATTAGAGAAATAGATTTTTACACACCTTCGTATTTTAACAATTTTATTGTTAAAATGCAAAAACATGGATAACAGGAAACAACAGGAGGAATAGCAAAATACCGAAGTTTCTGTTAATTTATTTTCTGCATATGCGCATTTCGACAACTTACATTTGTGTATGTCTCATCAGTGCAGATCAAACCAAAACATTTGGAAGTCCATCAACCGAAAAACGTGTAAAAGCTGATAGAGAACATATAACCAAAATGAACTTTAAGGATAGGCCAAAATCCAGCTAAGGACAGAGCTATGCATGAGGGATATACTCCTTAGATTTAAACAAAATTTTGTAAAATTTGCAAGTTTCAAATAAGTCAGTTTTCGGGTCAGCACCGAAGTACTGACTACTGGGTTTGTGAATATGTGGAAATGTGGTGAGGTGTAAATAAATATAACGACGCGAAATAAACTATCCTTGTTATTTATTTTCCTGCATGTTTGTTTTTAAAGAATGAACTACCTTTGCACATTTTCTTTTCAATCCATCGAATTATATAGTATATAGGACTTGCACTGACCAGTAAAAATGCAAAATGCAAAAAAAAAATAAATAAAAAAATAAATAAAAAAATAAAATAAAAAAATAATAAAAAAAATGATTATGCCGTTCCATAATAATCTGACTTCATGTATATCATTGATAGCGTATCTCCTTCAAAAGTTTTAATGAAATCAAACAAAATATGGCTAATTGCACTACAAGAGTGTTAGAACGATAGGTCGAAAGTAGACAAACGCAGTAAATGGACAGGAACCTTCCTTTACACTTCTATAAACTTCGTTTGTGGGGTGTAAAATAGTTTCATCAGTGTTATGCTACTAATTATTTGTTTTTGTATTTAGTGCTAAAGTAACATTGATAGAATGTCTAATATTTTTTTAAACATGAGCTATCACTATACAAATAAAATCACAAGTTAGCCACTATATCTAAAATGAAATCGTTTATATCACATTATATAAGAAAGATAATCCTAATTATTTGTTTTTGTATTTAGTGCTAAAATAACATTGATAGAATGCCTAATATTTTTTTAAACATGGGCTATCACTATACAAATGAAATCACAAGTTAGCCACTATATCTAAAATGAAATCTTTTATTTCACATTATATAAGAATGATAATCCGTCGGTAAATGACACAAGCAAATTCTGGTGCACTTTATCGTAACATATCCCCCAGATTTTACTATTCACATCTGCCATGCTTAACAATGTACGACATTCTTGTCCATCGGGAGAAATAATAACGATCGATTTATTTTCTTCGGACACAACGTAAACATTTGAATCACTATCTGCTGCTATACATCTAGGAATACGGATTGACTGGTGTTTATGTTCCCATATTTTCTGGCCGTTTGTGCTATAACATGTAACAGAATGAGTGCTCATTTTAGTAACGAAGAGTTTGTCCTTGTTTGCTGTTATATAACTCCAATGATATACTGCTTCTGGTCCAACTAAAGTTGAAATATTCATGTTATTTGACAGTTCCATTTTCTGAATACCTTTCTTGACTTGACACCAAAACAAACATCCTTCATGATGGACTATTCCAAAAATATTATATTCAGTGTTAAATGACTTTTTTATTCTCCCGGTTGCAAGATCAAATATATAAAAACCTCTATATCTCCCACAAGCAACAGTCTTATCGTCAATAATTGTAACATCGTATGGTTGGTCATATATCCCAGTTATCTCCTTATTCAGTGTACCATTCTCGTTCTTCAAAAGAAACCACTTGTTTCGTTCGTCAGCAAATATAATTTTACCGTCTGGAAAAATAGCGGATCCTCGTATTACCATATTTGTCTTCCTTTCCAAAATGTTGAATTTTGTATTGAATGTTATTAAAATGTCACTTATATTTCTGCGTGGTGCAACAGCTGACGTAATCTGTGCTTGTATTTCGCAATTAGTTTTGAGAACGAATAACTGAGGTTCTATTTGTGTGGATATGATCCCAAAAACTGAAATGGCTGATAAATCAGATATTTTTGGCTCAAACTGAAGCTGTAAAGTAATTCTTTGTAGGCTGCCATCTTGTTCCAAGGACTTGATAAATTTTTCTTGTTGAAATATTTCAGCCTCAAGTGTTCTACACCAAAGGAAAGTTTGTATATCTGTTCCATAAGTTTTGACAGCCAAGAGATTTTGCCGTAGGCCCTTAACTTTATCTTCACCCTGGGCTATCTTTTGTAGTGTACTTTCCATGCGAGACTTCGCTTTTTCTTTTTCAGCATTGACTTCATCGTGCAAATTTTCTTCTATTTGGTCGAGATACGAATTAATCATCTTTCGTCTCTTTTTAATCTCTTCGTGAAATTTCTGACCCTGCTTATCAATAATTTCTATATTCAAATCCCTGTCAGTTTTTGCTTTTGTCATATTTTCTTCAATGTTTTTCAAAGCTAATTCCATATTACCCATGGATACGGAAGTTTTTGATGTTTTAATGGCCTCGTCAATGGACATAAGCCTTGTACATTGCTTATGGGTAGTAATCGCACATACTGGACAGCACAGACTTTCGTGATCTGGACAGTATATATGGTATTCCTTACTGTGCTCGTCACAATGGCGACTAAGCTTTGGTAGGGATGGTGGTAGTTGCTTGTAGTTCTCAATGCTGATGACGTCATGACTTTTTGTTGACTTCATCCTTCCGTGATATTTCAGGCAGTCAGAGCAGAAACCCTCTTCACATTCCGGGCACCAGTGTTCTGCAGGTTTTGTGACGTTTGCCTCGTTACACATGTCACAAAATATATCATAAGAGGCAGCCATACTGTCCGACAGCAACCTAAAAAGAAGATATACATAGTTTTGTTATTAGATATTTAAATGGGCTATATTACATTTTTACCAAAAGAAATATTTATAAATATATATATATTTTTATACGGTATTTTCATATCATATCCCATATCGAGGGGTAAAAGGGGCTATCTCTTTAACAAATATATATATCGATAGCACCTTCTTCCAGTAACCCCTCGATATCATCCCGAGACATCAATATGAGCCCGATGGTCGAAGGGTGGTGAGGGATATGATATGAATAATGATGTACTAGTATCATAAACTTCAATTGTCCATTGTTGCTCTCCTTTATTTCATAAGAAATGAAATAAAATAAATATGAGAAAGAAAGGAAATGGGCTAAATGTCAAGAAGACAACATCCCATCTCCAGGTTAAAACGACCCAAAACAAAGCATCTAGGTGTCATCGTACGGTCTTCAACACATCGAGAAACCCCATACCATATAGCAAACCCTAAATGGCCTCAGAAAAGGTAAAAAAGTGAAAAATCAATGGAAACAAACCACATCCAATAACCCTAATATCAAAAAACTAAAATTTTATAAGTAGACAAGGACAAGTTAAGCCAATGACCAACATATTCCTGACTTGGAACAGGCGCAAAAATTGCGGTTGGGTTAAACTGGTTTTCTTGGATCCAAACCTCTCCCCTGGTGAATGGCTAAAAAATAAATCACAAAAAGACTAACAGTAAAAATCAAACTAGAAAAAAAATCTAACAGTAGTATAGAGCGGCACTTGAGATCCATAGGCCCTATGTTAAAGGTCTGCGATTTTCCCTTCAAATTCCGGTTCCGGAGATCGTTTCCGTTCCGGAACCGAAAAGTGTAATGAATCTGCCATTTTTAATATGTCGCTGACCTTTGGTTTCTCAACACCTATGTCTTGCCTTAAGCTCTGGTCTCACTTGTCTATTACCATTGGTCATGCCCTGTCATTGGCAAATATTGGTCTCGCCCTACCTCAATTCAAGGTTCTTTTATTAGTCTCGCCCTACCTCAATTCAAGGTTCTTTTATTAGCCTCGCCCTATCTCCGTTCAAGGTTTTTTATTAGTCTCGCCCTACCTCAATTCAAGGTTCTTTCATTAGTCTCGTCTACCTCAATTCAAGGTTGTTTTATTGGTCTTATCTTTGATCTCATGCTAACCCTAACCCTAACCTTACACTTATCCTTGCACTAACGCTATCTTTTTTTGTTATGTAATGTTGTATATGTTCAGATATACCATGATTTACCCTAACCCCCTAACCAACCAAAACTTAACCATAATGTATATAACCTCAAGCCTGGTCATTTGGTGTTTGTATGCATTATGTTGTGTTCCTTGTTTCCTGATTTTTTTGGTCTTTTGTTCGTGACTAATTCTAATTATTTTTTCTTGCAATTTTTTTCTGTACCTCTATTCATAGTTTGTTTTTCTTTTCCTTTGATGATTTTCTTATTTTCAACTTATTATCTTTCTTTATCCAGCCTCTAACCCTAACCTAAGTTGCTATTACAACTTTAATTTTTTTTGTTGCCTTCTGTTCGTGACTTACTCTAACTCTCCTTTTTGTTATTCTTTCTGTACACTTTTTTAATAGTTACTTGTGCTTTTATTCAATGCTATTCTTCCTTTATCCAACCTCTAACCCTAACCTTAGTTGCTATGACAACTTTTATTTTTTATTATTATTTTTTTTTTATTTATTATAATATTATTCATTTATTTATTCTCTTACTTTTTATTATTTTAGATTATTCAATTTATTTCTTAAGTAATTATTTATTATTATCTAAGGGTTAATCCTAACTGTTACCCTAACCATACTGATATAATAATTTATTTATTTTATCTATTTTTTATTATTATCTTATTTAATCTTTTTTCATGGTAGTTCTTCATTATTCTTCATTTATTATTCTATAATTGTTTTTATCTATTTCATTTTTTTAATTATTTTTCATTAATGTTATATTTATCTATTATACTATTTTAATCTTTTTATTATTTTTACTATTCAATTATTAGTTTCATTTTCTTTATTTAATTCATTCACATTCTTATTTTTTTTATGGTCATTATTATATTCTATATTTTTATCTCTACTAATATTCATTATATTTATTTATTTTATTTATTGTTTTTATATTACTTTATTATTATCTTTTTTGCTTTTTATTTATATCCTATTTATTACTTTTATTAGAGTTTCACTTATTTTATTCTATCTTTTATTTTTTTATTGTTATATTATTTTATCATTATCCAATTATTTGTTCATTTATTATCATTTTTATTACCAATATTTCTTTCATTTATTTTTTTTTCATTAATGTTATATTTATTTATTATACTATTTAAATCTTTTTATTATTTTTATTATTCAATTATTAGTTTCATTTTCTTTATTTAATTCATTCACATTCTTATTTATTTATTTATTTTTATCTACTTTTTATGGTCATTATTATTTTCTATATTTTTATCTTTGCTGATATTTATTATATTTATTTCTTTCATTTATTATTTTTATATTACTTTATTATTATTTTTTTACTTTTTATTTATATCTGATTTATGACTTTTATTAGAGTTTCACTTATTTTATTCTATCTTTTTTTTATTGTTATATTATTTTATCATTATCCAATTATTTATTCATTTATTATCATTTTTATTACCAATATTTATTTTATTTACTAATTTTATTATTGTTTTCATTATCTATCATATAATTTATTTATATTTTTTATTAATTAATTATTTTTATTATTATCTGATTTATCTAATTTTTAATATAAGTATTTTTTAAAATTATTTTATTTAATTTACTTATTCTTGAATGTCATTGATTTCCTAAACATCGAAACCCCACTAATTTATTAGTATTGTTCATTTACCTAGTCTCCTAACCCTAACTTTTCTGTTGTAAAAATCACCTTAACCCTATGTATATAACCCTAACCTTAGGTAACCATAACCCCTTATGTATAACCCTCACCCTAATGTATATAACCCTAACATTATCTATATAAAGTAACCCTAGCCCTTATGTATATAACCCCTAACCCTAATGTATAAAACACTAAACCTTATGTATATAACAGTAACATTAATGTATATAAGAGTAACCCTAACCCTTATGTATAACCCTTACCCTTATGTATATGTTAGCGGCAATAGGTGAAATTAGGCATTAAGCTTAAATCCTAGGTATTAAGTTAATGCCTAGTCATTAGAACTTAAGCCTAAAATGAGTTTGGCTTTAGGCTTAATACCTAGGATTTAGGTCTAATGCCTGATTTTTGTTCACGAAAATTATTCTTATTGCCTGACCAAATAATTGACAATATTATCAAAAGTTATTAATGTAGTGAAAACGAAATAATATTCCCTTTTGACAAGGTTAATATAAAAATAAAGAAAGCTTTTTTTATCTTCAATATTTAACTCTGCTTTGTTGATAACTGTTTTCTTTACTGTGGAATTTTTATAATATTTTGAAATTGGTTGGAATTGATAACAATCCAGATGTAAATAAAAAGGTATCTGGAAATGTTATATGGTGTTCCGGAAAAAAAAGCCGACAACAGAAGAGTCTAGAACTGGCAAAAATAGATGACGCGAAAATTTCTCGGTTTGCGGTACAATTTGGACTGCAAATTTGTGTGATAAACTGTAGAAATGTTTTAAGATACTAGTAAATACATGCTACGATTTCGCCTTTGGAATATGTTTTGACTGCAGATAAGGTAAGTGAGCTGGACAATTCAACAATTGTTACCAATGATGGGAAATTCAATTGTATGGCACTTACAATTATTTTAATCAAATTAGCATTTGATATTGCTGACTTCATTACCCGAATTGACATATTCAAAAAGGCTGGTGTCCTGTAAGAAACACAGGATACTTACTCACGCTAAGGGTGTGCCTATTTCATTTTGGTCCGTGTTGATTACCTGTGTATACTGCCATTTTTCTTTTCTGTGACATACTTTTGTAAAGTCTTTGTTTTTTTTTGTTTCCGATGTTGTCGTTATCTTTGAACTATTTTTTAAACAATAGTTCGGTTCTCACTTACTTCAGGAAGTGATTCTACACCTCTAAATGCATAAAAAACAGATGTAAAAGTGAAAAGAGTGGACATCTATGCAATGGCGTTGTCATGGATTCAACTTGTGTGACAATAAATGGAAATGATCTCCATTTTATTTCTACTGATAAATTATTCTTAAAATGAGCACTGTATTTTCACTTATTATTTATTCATTGAACATTGTATTTGCACTTATTTCTTTATTTTATAGAAATTTGCTCTTAAAATTATTTTTTTTGATTGTCAAAAAATAAAGAATGAACATTCAGGCAATGAGAATCATTTTCACGAACAAAAATCAGGCATTAGACCTAAATCCTAGGTATTCAGCCTACTGCCAAACTCATTTTAGGCTTTAGTTCTAATGACTAGGCATTAACTTAATGCCTAGGATTTAAGCTTAATGCCTAATTTCACCTATTGCTGCTAACATATATAACACTAACCCTAACCCTATATAATGTATATAACAATAACCCTATTGTAATAACAATAACCCTAATCCTTATGTTTAACCTTTAACCTTATGTAACCCTACCCTTATCAGATCTGTTACCATAATTCATTGAAAACACATAATGAAACGTCACCTATGAACTGACACAAAAAATCAATGACATTGATATGAACATAAGACCATTCATGACTATGAACATAAATATATAGGCATATTAAGATATGAATGATAACAAGTACAAGACGAAATAAACATTAAGTGATACTATGAAGACAAATATATATCAAAATATGAAAACGTGAATTGAATCACTAAAAGCGGAAACATAAAGTCAGCTATGACAATAGATTGACACAAACTATGAAAACAAATAGATACGGATAACAAAAAGAACACAAATACATAAGCATACCGTTAACTACGACTATAAATTGATATAAAACATCTAAACCAATGAACATTAACACTGATATGAACAAAAATATAATCAAAAACATTGAAATATGAAAAATAAACGACAATCATATGAACTTAAATGATAAAACTGAAACAAAACTTGAAATCTCCAATGAAATGACAAACATTATGACAACATATAGTCATTGATATGAAAAACAAAAGATGAAACTTAAAATATCAAGATCATGTGATACAAAACATTATAGATTAACCACATTCATGAGAACTTGAACACCAAAACACAACATGTAACATGAGATATGAACAAAAATACATGAATAAATGTAAAAAACATGAACATGAAATGATACAACTTCAGTTAAAACACCGAAAACACACTGATGTGAACACCAAATACAAGTAGAAATGTTCAAATATGAACATTAAACGACACAAAATATGTAAACATTCAAACATTGACACGAATGTTAACACCAAAGCACGACACATAACGTTAAGTATGAACACAAACACAACAAAGTATGAAACCAAAAGTGAACTTTGATATCAAAACATAACACCAAACGTTATGACATCGACATCAAGTGACATAAAAGGTGATACATAATGACATTAATGTAAACTTTACCACAGAAACGTACTATGAAACACAAAATATGAAAAGAAATACAACAAAATATAAAAAAAAATGTGAACCTTGACATCAAAATACGACACATAACGTTAAGTATGAGCACAAACACAACAATAGATGACAACAAAAGCAAACTTGAACACCAAAACACAAAATGAACACAAAGACAATAATACATGACAACATAATTCTATGTACTGTTACATGAAAGCATAAAAAGATACATTAAACATGAACAATAACACAACAAAACATTATATATTAACCACATTCATGAGAACTTGAATATCAAAATACAAGATGCAACATGAAACATAAACATTAACTAATACAACATATGAATTTGAAAACCAAATACTAGTAGAAATGTTCAAATATGAATATTAAACGACACAAGATATGTAAACATATGAACTTTATCTGCAAGAATGATATGAAACATAAACTATGAAAACAAATAAATACTGACGACAAAATGAACAACAAATACATGCATAGATGTTAAAAAAATCACATTAAGTAATACAAACTAATAAAACCTATGAATGTTAACGCCAAATACAAACATAAATCAACCTTAATGGTGCAATATATGAATGTAAACACCAAATACGAAAAGAAACATTGAAACATCAACATAAACTGACGCAAGATATGTAAACATAAGAACATTGATACGAATATGAACACTAAATCATACACCTAACGTTAAGTATGAACACAAACACAACAACTAATGCAAACTTGAACACCAAAACACGATATGAAATGTAAAATATGAATACGAACAAAACAAAACATGATAGCATATTCATATTAAAAGATCTTTTACATGAAAACATAACAAGATACGTTAAATATGAACATTATTATAACAAATATGAAAATAAATGTGAACTTTGACGATAAAGTGATACAAAACATTAAACTTAACGATATTAATATGAACTGTTACATGAGAACTTGACATAAAACGTTAAATGTAACCACAGATACAACAAATTATGAAAGCAAATACAACAATACATGACAATTTAATTACAGTAATATGAACCGTTACATGAAATCGTAAGATGAAACGTTAAATATCAAGATGTGGTGACGCAAAACATCAAACATTTCGATCTTTATGAAGACTTTAACACAAAAACACAATTTGGACTGTAAAATGTGAACATAATTACAACAAATTATGAAGATAAATGCAAACTTGACATGAAAACGTAAGATGAAACGTTAAATGTGACCACAGATACAACAAATAATGAAAACAAATACAACAAATAATGAAAACAAATACACCAATACATGACAACAAATGCAAACTTGAACACCAAAACGCAATATGAATCATGGAACATCAACATAATTACAACAAAATATGAAAATTAATGTGAACTTTGACTATAAAGTGATACAAAACATGAAAGCATATCAACATTAATGTAAATAAGCTGAAATAAAACATCAAAATTTGACGCAGCAGCAGCTGCAGCTGCAAATGTACTTGGTATATGACACAGCAGCAACAGATGCAACAGCCATTAAGCCTCGCATATGGCACTGCAGCAGCAGCAGCAGCAGCAGCAAAACCCCATGAAAAGGCTTATTAAGTCAACAAAACTGCGATATATTCATCGAAAACAAACGCAATAAAACAGGAACTTGGGCTTCGAAACCATCAAGATCACATGAACTAACGTGAAATCTCGTACTGAAAGTGACTTCTTAAAGGTAAAAGACATCAACTTGACAGTGTAACAAACGATTGAAAAGCATACACATACCCGAATCGATATATCATATGAACCTATTACCAATAGTTCAGATTAATTCTAATCTAGGACCGATCTAGGACCGACTTAG
>MJUU01058335.1:115091-125107 GCA_002080025.1 Modiolus philippinarum | reverse complement strand
AGTCTATATGGTAAAAGGGAATCTGAAGCTACCGTAGTATGTAAGGATGACAGTCTGCAAGGGAGATAATAATATATATTAATATTTTTAACAATAAAGATATGGTCATGCATTATATTGCACAAACCCATAAAAATATTAATAGCATACATAGTATTTACAAAGTTACGGCAAACTGTGTCCATATGTACAAAATGACCAAAGGATCGCAGTAAATCAATATTTACAATACAACAACCCGTCACTGTGAAATATAAACCATGCTAGATTAGATCATTTTAGATCTTTTTATTTTCGTGCATTGTACCTGTCTCACGTCCTTGTGTTGTCTTTGTTTTTCTCTGTACAGTTGCCGTTTTTGCCATATCTTTGGATTTCGATTTTTGTGGTCTTCGCTTCCCTTGTTCCTTCGGTATTCTACTGCCGTTGTTTCATTATCTTGTAGTGTTTATTTACCTTCGTTATTGATGTTCAGTTATGTGTCCCGAAAACAAGGTCATGGAATGTACTGTTGATCGTTATGATAATTACTGATCTGGTTAAACACTTGAGTGATCTTGACATTGGCGGGCAAGTTTAAAGGACAAGGTCCATTAGTAAAAGGGTTTTCTAGAGAAGAGTTGTATTAGTTATAATGACCCAATAAGGTATCACCCCTTTGACAAACTAATTATTTATAAGTCCGCATCCTATCCCTGGGTGTAAAAAGGAAAGCATCAGTCGATCAGTGTTCATTGTTCTATACAGAATTGGACCCACAAGAAGAAGTCTCAAGTGATAGGTAATTCTTAGTGAACCATAAGCAGATTATTTTTGGGGAATCGAATACAGATTGGATATACAAGTTGTACCAAGAACAACTTTTAACAAACAGATACATTGTGGTAAAGGACAGGTTGTACCATCTGTACAAGTTGAAAGTGGACAATTTGTCCATTGTAAGAGAAAGTGTGCAAGGTGACACGACGTCCATTGACAAGTTGTACCTTTAGTTATTTGGACATAACAGATTGATTAATTGTTCTAATTGTTGTTGTATTTATTAATAAAGAGAGATTATGTTTTATTTGCAAGGAGCCTTGTACATATTTTAGTTCGTTGGTTAATTGTATATGATTTATTATTTGCAAAGAGCCCTGTACATAATTTAATTCGTTGATCATATTATTTCATCTGGACATCTTGGATCCAGGACAGCCTGGCACAAACCCACTGTATATTATATTTGTTACACTTTGCACGCTACAAATTGGTGGCAGCGGTGGGATTCAAGTTGTCCATTTTTTTTTTCAAGTAATATTTCGCTATATCGTTAGAACTAATTGAAAACAATACTATAACAACATGTCCGAGATTGATGCTAAAATAGTGAACGTAACAAAGCAAATAGAACGACTTGAAAACGAAATGTAAAGGTGAAGCTTTGCGTCGTCTACCCCTATACAACAAATCGATGCTCGACCGAAACAATCCAGAAATTACAGTCGGGATCGGGGTTGTCCACGGACAATATGTCTTTGTCAAATTACATGACAAATGTGCCCTTGCACAGCGTTCCCAGAGAGAGCCCCTACCCCAAAAGAACTGTTAAATTTACTGTTTTTAAAGAAGGGGATACTATGCCTCTACCGAAGGGGAATCCTTTGTCCACTGTTCAACCCCATGCCAGAATAGATACAAAAATGACAAGACAAGCAGAATAGGCTAAAAGCAAAAATAAAAGTGCAGGCTGCACTGATAACGTTACATCAAATGGGGTTAAGATAAAACCTTCGAAGTTTGACGGCAGTTCTTCCTGGATCGACCATTTATCACATTTTGAAATGTGTTCGTTGATAAATGTTTGGTCTGAGACACAAAAAGGGTCTATATTTGGCCGTATATTTGACAGGACCAGCATTATCTATTCTGGTTGATTTCTAGAAAGAACACAGACAAGTGTTTGACAATTTAGTTAATGCATTAGAAGAAAGGTTTGCACCTACAAGTCAGAATGGATTATACCGGGTGCAATTTAAGGAAAGACAGTAAAAGGCAAGTGAAACTCTACTGGAGTAAAGTCAGGCTATAAGGCGATTTTCCAACATGGCCTATCCGAGAGAGCCCATCAGACGTAAGGGAAACACTTGCTAAAGAACAGTTTGTGGATGCCTTTGTTGATTCAGAAATGGGATTAAGAATTAAACAGTCGCGCCCTAAAAATCTAAATGAAACTGTATAGTTGGCAGTTGAGTTTTAATAAGGCTGAACAAAAGGTTCGTCAAAATAAAGGGTATTTGAGACAAACTGTCAACAATGACATATCGGAGCAAACACGGGTAAAAAATGAAAATATTAAACTACAAGATATGGCAAAGTGGATGAAAACAGTAGAAAACAATTTGCAAACTTTAGCCAAAGACTTGAAAGAATGATAGAGCCCTATAGAGCGTCCCCAAGTTAAAAATGATATCAATTCTAATTCAAAGAATTGAAATAATAGAAACACGGGGAAGACCAAATGCTATAATTGTGGAAAATTGGGACACATTGCTGAAGACTGTTATAGTCCAAAACGAAACTTGTTTTTGGTCGTTTTAACCTGGATATGGCATTGTTAATAACTAAAATAACAATTATTAATAAGTTAAAAACGTACAGAGATGTCCTGCAAAAACTATCATAAAACCCGACATAGACATGAAATATATCTAAAGCTACGCAACAAACACTTAAACAATCACAGATCAAAGTTCAAGATTAATGGCAGACACATCAGTAGAACCATAGAAGGGGCAAAAAGGATTTATTCAACTATTAAGATATATTTGGACAAGGGGAAATTAAGAAAACTTTTAGAAGAATATGAAGATATATTTGCCCAATCAGACAGTGATTTGGGAATGACAGGTGTGGTTAGACATGGAATCAATACGGGTAATGCAAGACCATTAAAAGAACCTCCCCGACGTACTCCTTTCCATCTTACCGACTTGGTGAACGAAAACAATGACAAAATGCTAGAAAATGACATAATTAAAAAGTCAAGTAGTCCATGGGCGGCGGGTATTGTCCTGGTCAAGACCGGAGTCTAAATAGTGTAACAGTAAAAGATGCCTATCCCCTGCCGCGCATTGACGAATCCTTGGATCATCTTTCAGTAACCACTGGTTCAGTATTTTAGACTGCTTCTTGGGTTACTGGCAGGTAGGAATGTCGCAAAGGGACAAGCATAAAAAACTGTATTTGCAACATGAAAGGGCTTGTATCATTTTCAAGTAATGCCGTTTGGGTTGTGCTGCGCTGCACAAACTTTTGAACGGCCAATGGAAACAGTCTTGTCAGGTTTACAATGGGACGTGTGCTTAGTGTATTTGGACGACATTATAGCATTTGGAAAGACTTTAGATGACATGGTCGTAAACCTACGAAAAGTATTCGAACGGATCAAGTTTGCTGGCTTTAAGGTTATCGGCCTTGGGCTAAAATCACTTTCCGTGCACCCCCCCCCCCTTCCACTTATGATCCAGACCGATTTTTTTCAGTCCTTTTATATCCCCTACTCAAAATAAAACATGTTAACACGAATATAACCTGCACGCATAGACAGTATAGGGCCACTTTAATAGTACACCACACAAAATTCTTGTATTTTAGTTTTATTCTTAAATTTATCTTT
Organism: Modiolus philippinarum; assembly: GCA_002080025.1. Lineage (NCBI taxonomy): Eukaryota > Metazoa > Mollusca > Bivalvia > Mytilida > Modiolidae > Modiolus > Modiolus philippinarum. The sequence continues at coordinate 121,449 of MJUU01058335.1, read as the reverse complement.
TAAGCTCATAATTTTTATGTAGATGAGTTAGATGTACTGAAATTTGGTATCAAATTAAAGCTTATTTAATATACTTTACAATGAACACAGGTTTGTGCACATTACGCTATTTTTGTGATCTGGGGATGCAAAAAATATACCCCTCCCCCTGCCAAAAATAGCGAAAATGACGATTTTTAGCTTTCAATTCCTTTCAGATGAATAAATCTCATCATTTGATCTAGTTTTTATGCCTAATTTATCAGTTGTGATACAATGTTGAAAAATAAGACCATAAAAGACCTTAAAATTTTGATTTTTGGTATAAAATTTTAGAAAAAGCGAAATTTTCGGAATTTTAGATATTTTCACAATTTTGTCTTTCTTACTTCTGGATCGTATGTATTTGAATATATATCTAATAATTGCCAATGCAATAATGATTTTTGATATCTAAGCAACAAATTACGTGAAAAAATTTTAGAGTCAGCCTTATTGTCGGATCAGAAATGCCAAAATTAGCACCCCTCCCCCCTTAAAATTAAAAGAAAATTTAAAATATTCGGTCTCTAAATGATAAAAAGATAATGTCTAATGCATATTATTGTGTGTATTTCACTTAAGCTGACATGCAGAAGCCCATTTAAGTAGATTCAAACTTTTTAAGGGGTCTTTTTAGGCCATTCTGATAGAAATTTTATGAAAAATCGGAATTTTCCGTTTTTCAGGAATATTGCTAATTTGACTTACTGGTCCTTTCCATTTTGTTCTCCGTATTTCAGCCCGGTAGTCCTCTAGTCGAAGGCCATACGGCCGAAACGTTGGGCAGTCTTCCCTTCTTTGCATTTTTGTTCAGTTTTATGTGTTTATTAATTTGTATATTTTTGTGTTTTTTACCTTTTAATCGTGGCCAACTATACCATTTTTATTTTGTTNTTTTTTTTTTTTTTTCATTTATACCCTCTTAAATTCGGTTATTTGCTCTATGTCAGCTTTTAAAGATTTTAAATTTATATTTTGATTCGATCTACACGGAAGAGACATGAGTAATCGAAATGGCTATCTACATAAGGAAATTTAAAGTAATTTTGGTATTTAAGATGAAGAACAACAATAAAAGCGTTGTTCGATTCCTTGTTTTTACTATCTTGTAGAGATTTTGTCTCATGTGCATTTACTCCATATCCCTTCATTGATTATTTAGTCATGTATTTCCACTGCGCTGATGCCCCTGCTTGTCAACTCTTAAAACGCAAGGCTTGTCACAGCGATGGAAACGGTAACGTTCAACATTCCAAAAAAACGCTCATCGTGTGAATCGTGTACGTTCATCATATAAATCGTATGTGTTCAGCTAGTAATTCGTATTCATTGTGTATCGTGTATCGTGTAACGTTCTCCATTCATTGCGTGAATCGTATAGAGTGCGTTTACTCGTTTCATTTTCATCCACACTTCATAGATATTTGTGCAAAACACATGACATGGATATGTTTGTCTGTTTTCTGCACAAAATATTTCATAGATATATTTGCCTGTTTTCTGCACAACACATTTCATAAATAGATTTATCTGTTTTCTGCACAACATTTGCTATACTTTATTTCTAATATTTAACCCTTTTCACTAGAAATAAATATTCTAGTGCTGCTGATGAGGAGTTTGTTTCCGAAATGGCCATACAGCTCAATAAAATTATTGCAGTTGGAGTTAACATATGTGTTATGGTCTCATGTTCATTTACTCCATATCCTTTCGTAAAATATTATCAACAGATAAGTATCACATGTTTTGGGGCTCATCATCATTGCTAGCCAAGGGTTACGATCCGATCATCTCTTCTTTACCAGGTTGGGGGAAATCCCAATTGGGCTATTATATCCCAACTGGGATATATGGTTATATCCCAATTGGTTCTTGTTAATTTCATTTTGGGACTTTAATGCTGCATTATGATTCATAGAAATAAAAAATCTATAGTGTTAGAGCTTTCAGTGGATATACTTCTTTTCTCAAAGGGATGATGCAAATTTTCTTCAGATCAATTTATGACGAAAACATAAGTCATTTTGATTTAGCGGTAACTTGAGCTTAGAGGAGCTAACAACCGTTCTATGCTGCTTCCCTTGAAGAAATCCCTTTCTATAATCAAATTAAACAACTTGTGGTAGTTTAAGAAAGAAAATTTTTGATTATTAAATAAATAAAGTATGAGGAAAAGTCACATGAACATAATTTTTCATTTCTTCTAGAGTCCCCCCCCCCCCTTTGTCCACGTCTTAATAAAATACTATGAATGTACAAAATGTAGGTTGTTAAAATGATATTTAAAACATCCTTCATTTTGATAATTGGTATAAAAACCACCTTACACTTAATACAATGTTTTAGAAAACCAATGTGTAGTAAGGATAAATCAAATACCGGTGGCTAAAGTCAGCATTACTCCAATATTTGAATACTCTAATGAGAAAATTGAAGGAATTTTAAAAATTCGGTTTTCATCCATAAAGGCTTTTCATTAAATTGGGGGCACCAACTCCTTTTTGGGCGACTGAAGTTCGACATTGTTTATTTCGTATTCGTACGCTCTGTTCTAGTATAAACGGGGGGGGGGGTAATTACTTGTTCTTAAGGTAAAGTAAGTGAGAACGTGTTTATGCATTTATGTCAATGGCCCTTCAAGATGACAAAGGATAAAAAACGACACCCTATTTTGGACTAGTTATGAAAAGAAAGAAAAAAAATCTATGCAGTGACATATTTATCATTATTACTACAATATTTGTTATCTAGATGCATATGTTTGGCATAAATTTTGCAGAACTTACTATTTAATAATAAAGAGGTGGTTATAACCCAAACATCTTTAAGTACAAAGATATTCAAACTGTTTGAAGTAATGCAACATATACCCTGTGAAAGATGACAAAAATATAACACTTTTCAGTGGCAAAATCATACCACACAATATATTAGTATTATTGTGGCCAAGTTTAATTCCAATTGGCTCAGCAGTTTCAGAGGAGAAAATTTTTGAATTTATTTTTCCATGTGGTCTGATGTCAAACTATGTCTAATGGTTGCGGCAATCTCCGAAAACTGTTTTACAGGTGGCCACCTTAACACTATTTTGGCCAAGTTTTGTTCTAAAAAATATACAGAGGAGGATGTCATTTTAATGCTGGAATTCTTGATTGATAACATATTTGTGGAATTTGGAGGACAAGTTTTCCAGCAGACAGCAGGGATATCTATGGGGACTAATTGTGCGCCACTTTTAGCAGATTTGTTTTTTATTCGTAAGAAGCCAGGTTCATACAAGGGCTAGTTCAGAAAAAAAGACAATAAGCTAGCCAAATCCTTTAATTTCAGTTTCCGCTATATAGATGATGTTCTTTCATTGAACAATCCTCAATTCAAGGATAACCATCATCTTATATACCCAAATGAACTCAAAATTACGGAGACCACTGAAACACCATCATCAGCATCATACCTGGGCCTATACACCTACAGTGACAACTCTGGACGTCTGAAAACAAAACTTTACGATAAGCGTGATGATTTGGACTTTCCAATAGTGAACTTCCCGTTTTTGAGCAGTAATATTCCCACTTCTCCGGCATATGGCATGTACATTTCACAACTCATTCGCTTTTGCCGTGCCTGTAGTTTGTACAGCGATTTTGTTAACAGAGCGAAATTACTGTCTCAAAATCTTATACACCAAGGGTATGTTCAGTCACTGTTGTGATTGTCACTACAGAAGTTTTACGGTCGTTACCACGATTTGACAGACCATTACAATGTTTCGGTTTCACAAATGAGAACAGATATTTTTGGGTAGATCCAGAGTTTGTTACCGGACTGACTAACACCGACTGTGACAAAACCGGACTTTTCACTGGCAGTGTGACGGTAGCCACGCGTGGAGCAGATCATGCTTACCCTTCCGGAGCACCTGATGATACCTCAGTTTTTATAGGGGTGTACACTGCTAGTGCTTTCGTTTTGTGAAGTTCTTGTACTTTTTTGTTTATTTGTTTTGTCTTTGTCATACTGTCTCAATTCGTGTTGCTGTGAATTGCCGTGATTTTGGATTTATGATTTTAGAATTTCCCCTTTCCTCGTTCTTGCTTCGGTATTCGTTTGCCGATGTAATATTTACTGGGAAAATCTGGATTTTGTCATTATTTTCACATGATTCCGAGATCAACCCCCTCCTCCTCCTCTAAAAGAGCGGGAAGATAGGATAAATATTTACAGGAAAGGTGACCAGGATGGGTTGTCTTATGTTAGCTCGAATCACAAAATCACTATCTGCATGCGGCTCCCTCCGGCTTACTCCTTCATTCTAAGAACAATCAGACAGCAACAAAATAAATACTTTCATTTATCGGGTCAGACTGTTTCTCATCGATAATGGGATTTGTACGGAAATACCTGATGCTTCCTTGCCAAACCCTGCAGAGAGTTTCGTGTATGATGCTACTGTTGTTCAAAATTGAGGACAATGCGACATCTTTACAAATCTTTTTAAATGCAGTTTTGTCAGACATAAATTCCAGAGATTCGAAGTTATCGTGATATATCGTGTCTACCCCAGACGCTATCAATATTAGCGCAAAATACAAATCGTTTAAGACTAGAATTCAAATATCTCACTATTTCAACGTATCGTCAACATAGTCAAGAACTTAATATATTTGTATATCTCAGGAACTTGCCAAAACAGATCACAAACTGGATTTCACTGATGAAGTTGTTTTATGTGCTTCACACTGACTGCAAATTCACAACAAGTGTGGACCCAAATAGGTGTCTCGCCCGTCGGCACATGGATCGGTGGGAAATTGTTAGACAAATTGCAAAGAAAATCAGGAATATACTACAAAAGTTAAACTAAATTACACCAATTTCACTTATCAACAAATGTATCAGAGAAACTTAAAGTGTTTGATCTTTAGATTGCGAAATTGAGGTAAAGGGCAAAAGTCTTATACCAGACTGACATAAACTACCCAAACCAAGTGACATACAAAATATTATTGATCTACCACTGATAAATGTCGAGAAATGGATCTAATCTAAAGAAAATTAACATGGTCAATAAACTTTCATTCAACAGCTCAAGGGCAGAAATCACACGCCAGACTGACATGTACTACTTAAGACCAACCTTCGTACCTAATATTATTGACCTAGCACTAGTATTAATTGAGAAATTGATCAAATCAGAGAAGGTTAACCTGGTCATTAGACCGTGAAATTGAGGTCAAGGATTAATGTCAAATGCCAAACTGTTGTTGAGAAAGTGATCTAATTAGAAAAAAATGAACATGGTCAGCAGACTGAGAAAGTGAGGTCAAGGGCAAAAGTAACATATTAGACTGACATGTACTACACATGACCGAGCTACATACCAAATATCATTGACCTACCACTAATAGTTGTTGGATAGAATCAGAGAAATTTAACCTGGTCACTAGACAATGAAATCGAGGTCAAGGACAATAGTTATATAACAGACTCACATGAACTACCCAAGACCAACCTACATAACATATATCATTGACCTACCACCTATAATTATTGAGGAATTGGTGTGATCTGAAAAAAACTTAACCTGGTCACTAGACCGTGAAATTAAAGTCAAGGTCACATAATTTTGTGTCCATCAGGTAGCATTTAATAAGTACTGCCACTGTACCAAATAAAATGGTTTTCAATCTATCCTGTATTTAGTAAAAGTTGACGACGCCACCGCCACCGCCGTCGTCATACTTTGCACGGCTATGTCCCGATTTCGACGACTTTTTGTCGCGGGCGAGACAAATACAATATGGCGAATGACGCCTCTCGCTACAATCTCGTGACGTCATGTAGCCAAGTTTCCTTACGATATACTAGGAGCTCCAAATATTTTGATTATTTTTTCTCTGCATGGTTTTGTATAATCCTTTTACCGTTCAATACGTAGTTTTATAAGTAGTGGCCTACCTGCATTGGCTCTTTATCTCTTTGACTTTGTTGATTTAGGTCAGGTAACGGGATAGTGAAAAAGATTTATAGTTGTTATTGATACATTAACGGAAAGTATTACATTTAAGGGTTGATGTTGAACCTACGTTCACTCCCGGTATTTTGTGGAGTCCGTGATTTTCATCTTGTTTTATTAGTTTTGAATGTATGTTTGTTGTGTCTGTCATTATTACTGGGTCCATTCGTGTCTATGTCCATCGACTATCCGTTTTGACTTACAATTCGGTTTCATCTCGACTTATTTAGATATTGTTGAACGTCTGCTTAGCAATATTTTAGCTATATCAAAACAAATTTGTAAATAAATAATCAATTGGGGTTTGGGAACAGGAAA
>MJUU01058335.1:15530-111715 GCA_002080025.1 Modiolus philippinarum | reverse complement strand
ATTCTCTCACGCACAAGTACACCATAACTGAAAAATATAGAGAGCATAATAACAAACCAAACCTCTCTTGAAACTATAAAGAAACAATGTTATATTATTCATTTCAACATAACACCGCCAACTTGACTCTCGATGGACGATTTGTCAATTAGGGAGAGCAATCGATTTTTTAAGCGAATAGGCAGTCCAAATTCTGACTTACCGAGGGTCTGGTAGAGCTTTTCCCAGAGTATTTTTAGGTGGTACAGGGGTCCAAAATTTGTCAGATAGAATTTTCTGATATCTTCATGATTTACCCTTTGTTATTAAATCATACAAAAAAATGAAATAAAAAAGGGAGTCACCGGCCATATAAGAATGAAATATGAAATGTAAAAATCTGCTGTTTTGGTTGAAATAATAAGGAAAATAATCGAATTCTAACAAAATTTTTAATTATTTTAGTTACATCAGATAGAATTTTTTTTTAAATTTGGTAAATTAATAGCTTATAAACTCTCATTCAATTTCCATGAAAAGAATTTGGGGTCACCAAACTCATTTTTGAATAAATCGCGAAAAACATATTTTTTCCTATTATTTCTATACAAGTTATCTCCCCTTAATGAAACTGGGGATAGCTGAAAGGTTCAATATTCTGCAAAGTTACGCAATAAAATTGGCATATTTCATCAAATTTAACTATTACAAGACATTGGAAATGGTTTCAGCAACCTTCCAATAGTGGAATCCATTTTTTGTCACATGCCCAAGAATGATGTCCAATTTTAAACTCCCGTACTACTTTAAGTAAGCATATGTTTCCAAGTAAAATTTAAGATTAACATCTATTGTATTTGTGTCGATGTCTTCAAGTAAGATGACCAGTAAGTGCCGTCCATGTAAGTGTTTCTCAGACATCTTTCTGTAATTCTAATTGACACCACTCACTTTCAATAAAATTCGTTGATAAATAAGCAACGTAAATATATTGTCTTCTACACTTTTAATGATATTCTCAGCAATGGAAGCGCCTGGAACGAAATGTTTATGATGCAAACATAAGTTAAAATCCGGTGCTTTTGACTTTATTTTTGTGTACAACAGGTTTAGTGCCCAACTTTCATCAAGGGAACTGTATGAAATAAAAGCATCGAAGAATTTGCTTTGAAATACAGAATGACATGTTTTAGCTGTTTTGGTTCTATATATTCTAAAAAAATGATATCCTAGGCAAAAATAAAAAAATAATGGCAGGATTTCACCCGGATATAGCATATATATACATTTATTTGTCGAAAAAAATTCGTACCGGACCACGGACATAAATTGTTTGACAGTACTTCTGACATGTTTCTTACTGTGTTCTCCCCGTCTTTACATTTCATTACTTAGAGATACTGATAATTTGTCCATGACATTAAATCAACAAAGTCAATAAAGTCATGTAGTGTTCTTTGGCAACAGATAACCGGATTCTCTCTAATGTTTACTCTATTTGGATACGAAAATTCCTTCAGTCGATCAATATCGTTTTCTGTTATTTCGGAAATTCTGTTACGTGATAAGTCGACTTCAATGTCCCTTCTGTAAGGCTTCTGTAGGAAATGAAGGTGTTTCAATCTGTTTCGAGAAAGATTTAAGATTTACATTCTTTAGATTTGGCATTACTCGATACCAAACGTCAGTAAATATGTTACTTGGAATTATTGTCCGATAAATGTAAATAGCGGAGAGAAGGAAATACACCACTTCCTACTAAACTGTTAATAAAATATGATACCACCTACATCTTTTGGTATTTCTATATAGGTGAGATTATTAAATATGCAGCAACTGCTGAGCAATCGAAGCTCGTACTCATTTCTGCTTCCCCCTTATCACGGATAAAGTACACGGATATAATACACATTATTGAGTGAATAAACACGCAGCTCTTTTGGAAATACAGACATTTCTTGATTTAGCAATTTACTGATAGAGTTTTAAAGATGTCTATAGTAAACGGATTCCTTGAACTTGATAAACTTAAATTTTGAATTTCTGAACGTATCGCCCGACTTGTGATAGAATAATCGTAGTCAAAGTAATCCTTAATATAACAGTTGTGAATATAAAACCCAACAAGACCTTCTAATTTGTAAAGACGCCTTAAACTGATTCTTCCATCATTTCTACAATTGATATTTAATACATAATTAGTCTTTTTATTCCAAGTACGAAACTGTTTTTGTCCATATTTGACCAGGCAATATATGGCAGTTAATTTTTGAAAAATGTTCATCTGTGTCTTCATTGCTGTAGATTTTACAATTCTGACTGTAATTAAACAAGTCTCCCAAAACTGATAGTGCAACACAAAGAACGATGTCATTTCTCGGTCCAATATTTGGTGAGAATTTGATCATATTGTAGCTTTGGGTTTTGCTAAAATGTGAATTATACTGGAAACAGTAGAATTGAGCCTCCTGTTGGAAATATATAACGACACCATATGCCAACGCCAGATGAACTTAAAACACAGGAATGGTTATTCTATACATCAGCATAATAATGCATGTTTTCCTCTGATCGAACTGTCATTGTTAAAAAATATTACTCATAATGAAATATTTAACTAAAACTTAAGATACAATGATTATTCAGTGTCTATATTGAAGAGTCTTCCACTTACATTTTTACATAAAGCCATTGCTTTATTAGTTTTTCTTCATTTAAGTACGGGTAAATTAAGTAGATCTTGCTTCTCCTTCAGTAAACTTGATGTTTCCATTGTTTTTGACGAACTGTGCCTGATCGGTGCATATGAAATAATAGCTTTCTACAGCAAAATGAAATATGTTGATGTTCCGATCGCACACGAAAGAACAGTTTTCGAAAAAATAAGGACTATTTTTATATTAAGGCGATATTCATTTACAACTGGATTCACAGACAGTATTATGCCAAAACTTTGCATGTTAAAGTGGTCCATTTTTTAGAATGCAACCTGCAAAATACTTGTTCGATGTTTTTGTAGTTAATTTATCCAACATTTGTTTCCTAGTAGATTTTGTAAATGGTTTCAAATACAGTAAGAATTATCTTGATTTATGTAATAAGCTATTGGTTGGTTGTTGAGTGGTATTGTCATTATGGTATGGATAGATGATTGTCATTACGAACAAATATTGCTGACTTTAGAAATTTATGTGGGTTGTAGCTAAAAGTGTATCTCAGCTATTTTTTTAATGTATAAGCGAGTATTTTACAAACGGGCGTTTGTGTCATTTGCCCGTCACTTTTTATTTTTTAAGTTTGACACAAATTTGATGAGAGAAAAATAATTCATATTCTACTAAGTCGTAATTAACAAACCATTCCTTCACCCTCCATTGTGTAACTTATATCATGCTCGCTACTTCTCAGATCCTGAAAATTGAATTTATATCGAAACGAAATTTTCAAACCACTTCTTTTCAAATGAGAATCTATCATTTTTGTTTTACATTTTAGAAAAATGTTAGTGAAAAAAAAACTCCGATATTCAGTGACACCAAAACCTAATTACAGAGCATTGAAATTTTTAGAGTAGTAAATTCCAAAACAATAATATGTTTGGGGGAAAACGGATAATTCACATTTACTGACCACCCCCTCCCCCACCCCCCCACCCCCCAAACAAACGCATAATTTTGAAATTGTCGTATTTATATGTAGAGGACTGATTAACCAGGCATTTGAAAATGTTCGCTAACATAATACCCTACGTTATTAACCTAGGTTAAAAGCAATTTTTGCATGATCTTGCCAAAACCACGTGTCAAAAATGACAAAAACATGTAAGATTCACATTGTCTACTAATCCATTTCATAATTCCGTAAATTCGATTTCTAAAAAATGTCACAGCTCACTATAAATTTGCGCAAATAGGATTAGGTTAAACCCATTTTCATTTCAACGCAAAAGGACAACAGGAAATTGCACAAATAAGAGGGAATAATTGGTGTTAACCAAACAAAAGTGCAAAATGGGTTTTCTAACCAAGTCAGTGACCCATTGTTGTCATCTTTAAATGACGCTTACAGCGGTCATACACTGTTTTGATTCCCACGGAAATTCGTGTAGTTTACAAAGTGTGGTGTAGTTAGTTTTTAGGGGGGGGGAATACATTTTTTTGATTATCCTTCTTGTTGCATCATTATTTGTTTATATTTTAATGAAATATGAAATAAAATATGCGTTTCTTTTTTGCCATTATATTTAGAAATAACTGTATTTTTCTTTTATAACATATTTTTGAGTTTTGTTTTGTCGTGACAGAGCTGATTACCTAAATACAATAAAAACTGTAGTCTTTGCATTTTTTTCTTCTTTAAATAATGTTGTTTCTCTTACAAAGCTTGTAAAGACCCTTTCTTCATCTTTTTCTTTCCTTTTTTGTGATTGGGTATTTGTTTCCCTTGTCCTTACTCAACAAAATCATGCTTGGCCACATCACAAAGACTAATGGCATGACATAAGAATCAATATTTAATTGTAGAATTGGTGATCAATCTGGGAATTCAAGATTTGCTATCCTTGCTTTTAGCATGGAAAAGGCGACAAATTTCAAAGTCATCACACATGTATTAATTTGATCAATCCAAGCAATTTTGAAACGGTGACCACGATAATGAAAACGATCTGATCAAACTAGAGTATTTTTGGGCATATAAAGAATTTACTTTAAATCGTACTTTTCATAATAGCCATTGCTAGTAGTAAAGGCAAAACATTGCTTACTATTCAGAAGATTCAGAATATATGTAAGAAAAGACATCTGAATAGTCTTGAACCTCCCACAAAAAAAATTAATGTCGGATTTCCGCCACTATTTACGATTCTTGATTTGCACAGATAGCAACTGTACTGCTTGGACGATTTCTTTTAATAATAACGTGTAATAAAACTCTCTCCCAATTAGATAAGGATAACATTCAGAACTAAAAAACATAATCATCATCTAATTCTTTCTACCGTATCTAAGATGACGTTTAGACGCCTTGACAATCTACCTTTATCGCTAATATGACGAAAAGTGAAATAGGGGTTATAACAAAATTACCAACTGAGTGGTCAAGATCCGAAGTCCTTAAGACAAAAAGACAAATCAGGTGGAAACCACCGATAAAAATGTCGACCGCAATAGCCTTGACTTGGTACAGGCATTTCAAAAGAAATTGTGGGTTAAACCGGTTTTACGACTAGCCAGACTTCCCCTTGCAGTAGAAGTATAAGATTTATAATATTTACCTTCTTACACATGTTTATACATATTTCATGCATAAAAATGACGTCTTTTGATGAGAAAAAAAATATGTATTCATTATTTTTCCTAGTGCGCCTTGACTTTCCCATAAAATTTTATCATTTTCGAGATAGTTGAGCATTGTTGACTCGAGTGTTTTGGAGAATCATTTATGTACATTGGAAGACAAAGTGATCCCCCTATATTTGTTTAAGTCGTAAACAGATGAAAAATAAAGAGAGCAAAAATCGACTCCACTCTGCAGGGGAGACAAACTCAAGTTTAAATAACATGAAAGTATAAAGAGTAAATGCACATGAGACTAAGTCTCCCCAAATTCATGGTATAACCAAGTAATGTGACAACGCTCTCATTTTGTTCTTTATTTAGAAGTCATCATAGACAAAGATATCTGCTCACATCGCAAATTAATTTAACACGGCCTATAGCGCTGGTTTGAACGAAATTCATTGCTACATTGCTACACGTCGAACAAAGCTACATCTATGTTATTTTCTCCATGGATGCAGGATCGTCGACAAACATAAAATTAACTAGCAAATCTCTGGTATCTGTTATGTATTAATTCATCAAGACAACCGCGGACAGAAAGCTTTGGATCCGGCGTTATCTTCTTATATTTCGGGCAGTACGCAGGCTGTCTTCTTTTGAGAAGGAACTTTCCTTACAGGCAGGGGATACATTGTACCAAGTCCGATGTCTATGCATAAGATCCCCTCGAAGAATGCTATAGGATCTTTAAGTTTTGAAACCTCTTTTTTTGCTGCAAAGAAATTACACAAACAAAAGAACAATGTATGTTTAGTTATATTCAGAAAATATTACATGAAAACTATATCAAAAAAACACACAGATATTGAAAGTAAAAATGAAAGGGACTCTATGATAGATTTAAGCCGCAATTAATGCGCAATTTCGTTTTCGTTGGAAATAGCTTTTCCAATTGGGAACCGTTGTCTTATATCGATCTCCTTTTGACTGAGAGTTTGCAGCAGCCTTACCCAGAAATGCTCATGAGAGTATTTCAAGTAAGTGTATGCTTGTAAGTAAAATCTAAGAATAATGTCTACCTTATGGAAGTCAATGTCTTCGAGTAAAAAATTACCAGCAAATAAAGCCGAAGTTTTAGCGTCTGATGAAATGCTTTATGAAATTTCAGTTTACACCATTCACTGTCGATAAAATTCGTTGATAAAATAACAAGTGTAAATCGACTAGTTTTCACACTATCTATGATATTACCAGAGATGCAGGTACCAGGAATGAAATCTTTATGATGCAAAGTAATTTAATATCCAGTAAAATCAACTACAGTTTGGAACAAAGTAAGCCAAATACACATCGTTCGTCAAGAGAACTGTAAGAAATGAAAGCATCAAAGATTTTGTTTTGATATATACAACAACATTTTTGGGTGGTCCTGATTGTACAAAATCGAATAATATTCTCTTTGTATTTTGTTATTAGACATCCCGTAGAAACAAAGAGTTGGACGATCAGCATACAGCCAAAAATGATATATGTATAATTCAAAGGAACGTCCTGTTTGGTTAATAATTTACAGGGTTCAATTGGAAATGAGCATGAATTGTTTGATAGTGCCTCAGAAATATGTTTTTATTGTTATTCTTGCCTCTGCAGTTCATGACTTTCAAATACTGATATGACGTCATATTCATTGAATCAATAAAGTCAATAAATTGATAGCAGCGTTCTTGGGCAACAGATAACCGAGCGATTGTAAGAGCACTGCCAATTTAATCTATGTTTCTTTACGATCCTGTATCCATGGATCCACCCGAAAAACATGGATATTTATTGATCAAATCGGTGCTAGGGACCGTCTCATGAAGTATGATATTTGCTTAATGCCTCATGAAGACGTCAAGATGAAGAACAATAATAAAAGAGTTGTTCTTTTGCTTGGTTCTACCAAGTATTTGTATACATGGGTTGCACATTGTTTCCAATCCGGATTTGACTCGTCATTTAGACGAGGTCATCTGGGGTCAACCGGAGGAAAAATGACATCATCCAACGTTGGAGCAAGGGACAGTTATTTTCTACCAACGAGTCTTACGTTGTTATTCAACATATGGGTAAAAAATCGTTTTCAGCTAACAAAGAAATCCACGAGGACTATTTCCAACCCACAAAAAACGAAACTTGAATTGAAATGAAGAAATTACTATCTTCGTCTATCAGCGTCTTGGAACCAGTTTTGTACCAGATTACTCCTTGTTTGGCTAAAATAATGAGCGATCCCGCAAATGCGCAATCGGTGTATAGATTTTGTGTCATTTGCATTTACTCCACATCCTTTCATGGTTTATTAAGGAGGATCGCTACTCCATATGAAAATAAATAGAATTTCAAATAAATGTGATTTTTTTGTAAGAAAATTAAAAAAGAAATAATTTATGTGAAAAAAATTGAAAAGGTTGATGATCTCATTTTTGAGTTATAAGTAATTGAAAATTTGTCGGGAAACTGAATTTTTCTTAGAATTAAAATTAGCAAGATTTTACCATGAATGAATGTGACAGAATAAATAAAATTAAATGAATTTTTTACAGAATGCTCATATAGATGCATAAAATGAAAATATTGGAAAAATTCAGGGAGTCCATGGGCAAAAAATTATAATACTTTTAAATGGATAAAACCAGAGATTTCCGACATTCTGACAGAAATCCCAAAACATGAGGAGCGAACCTCCTTAAGTAACAAAATAGTTATAAAACAAGCCATTGTGTCAAATAATAAGTAGTTGCCTGTATAATATATACTCTAGATAATTGTTGCGTCATAATTTTTAGTTAAGTGTTTCCTTGTGAGTAATATCTAATTATAAATAATTTTCGTCGGTTTAAGTAAAGTTTGTAGAATATACAACTGTTCGCGTAGTGTCATTCAATTTAACGTTTGTTTATTTTTTTAAATGTGCCGAGTATATGATTAAAATATGAGTAACAGTGACACAAAAATGACGGCAAGATAATGAAAATGAAAATAGAGAGGATGATACAATTAACATCATTTTTCCTCTTTGGCTATTTTTCAGTCGGGAGTTGTTTTTTCATTCTTGATTTCCATGACTGTACAACCTATAGCTTTGGAAAACTGTCTTCAGTGAACTGTCGAATTAGTAATTTTTTCGGTACATGGAGTGTATCCCATCTTCTAAAAGATCAAACTCTTAGAAAGACTAATTTTATCTTGAATATCAACTGCACTCATTATGGCAGAATCGAAGTAAGAAAGATATTCATATTAAATGGTCTTCTGGGACTTCATATTTACAATTGTTATATCGAGGATTACTTTCAATTTACAATCATGCATAGGCCGAATTATTCGAATATCAAAAATTTAACTTTATCGAACTGTGTATTAGAGTTAAAAGACTCTTTGTATTACAAACATATTCTTTCCTACCAGAACAACTTACGGGATAACGAAAAATGTAGATTTCCTAAAGAACTGCAAAGATTAACATTTCGGAATGTGTTTTATAACCACATCACTGACATTAACTCTCCAATACATTTGATTGCTTTAGAATTGTACAGACAAGAATTGCTATCTAGCCGTTGCAGATATGATTATCTTAAACACATAGAACTATCGAAAGATAATCAGGGTAATGTAAATACAGATTTAATGAACGATTTGGTGGAAAGAGGTTTATTTCCTTCTCTTCAACATTTGTATTTACAAGACAATAAGTTTGACTTTGTTCCTGAAAACCTGTTCAGCAGCACTTTTTACAACGTAATGCCCGATTTACGTAAGATAGATCTTTCAGGAAATAGACTTCAACATCTTTATTTTCTACGAAAGTCAAATGGAAGGATGCTGGAAGTAGATCTGTCGCGCAACAAAATTTCTGAATTAAGTAATCTTGATATTGACCGACTCAAACACTTTTCATATCCAAATCATGTAAACATTACAGACAATCCGGTTATTTGTTGCCAACGTACATCAATTTATTGACTTTATTGATTCAATGAATATGACGTCATATCAGTACTTGAAAGTCATTAACTGCAGAGACAGTGATAACACTGACAAAAATATGTCTGAGATACTGTCCAACAATTCATGCTCGCGACCCATTGAATCGTGTAATTTATTTCCTAAACAAAAGTTTCCTATGGATTATACACATATTATCTTCGGTTGTGTACTGACTGTCCTACTCTTTTTGTGTATGGGGTGTCTAATAACAAAATACAAAGCAAGTATTGTTCAATTTTGTAAAGTCAGGGCAACAAGAAAATGTCGCTGTATAGATCAAAACAAAAACTTTGATGCTTTCATTTCTTACAGTTCTCTTGATGAACGATGGGTATGTGGGTTACTTTGCGCCAAACTGCAATTGGCATTTCCGGAAATTAAACTATGTTTGCATCATAAAGATTTCATTCCTGGTACCTGCATCTCCGATAACATCATACATAGTGTTGAAAATAGTCGATTTACGCTAGTTATTTTATCAACAAATTTTATCGAAAGTGAGTGGTGTCAACTGGAATTTCATAAAGCATTTCATCAGACGCTCAAACATCGGCGCCATTTGCTGGTAGTTTTACTTGGAGACATTGACTCCAAAAAGGTAGACATAAATCTTAGATTTTACTTACAGACATACACTTACTTGAAATACTCTAATGAGAATTTCTGGGAAAGATTGCTACAAACTATCATTCAAACGAAGATTGATATAATGCAACGTTTCCCAATTGGAGATTAAGCTATTCTCAACAAAAACGAAATTGCGCATTAAAAGCGGCTTAAATCTATCATAGAGTCCCGTTTACCGCAAATGAGTAAAAAACTAACATTTTAAATTTCTAATATCTTTGTGTTTTTTGCAAAGGTTTTCATGTAATGTTTCCAGAATATAACTAAACATATATTGTTCTTTTGTTTGTGTAATTTCTTTGCAGTAACAAAAGGGTTGCAAAACTAAAAGATCCTATACCATTATCCGAGGGGATCTTATGCATATACATTGGATTTGGTATCTCCTGCCTGTAAGGCATGATCCCTCCCAAACAAGACTTAGCCTGCATACTGCCCGAAATATAAGAAGATAACGCCGGTTCAGAGCTTTCAGTACGAGGTTTACTCTACATGTATATACCTTCGTGTTATTTACACTTAAGTTGGTCTCCCTGTAGAGTGGAGTCGGTGAAAAGATACCCATGCAAGATATTTTTGCTCTCTTTATATTTCAGTTATCGTGTACTGGTTTTTGAGATTTTGAGATTTTAACTTTTGTATTTCCAACTCTTATTCAGACCACCTGTGCGTAGTGCCCATATCTCATGATTTTAATGCAATATTTTCTCACAATTGACTCGATGAGTGCCCTGTGGTTATATACACGTTTTGATTATCTTCTGTTGGTCTTTTGTAAGGCAAGGGATGGTAGCAGGGTAAAAGAACGCTTTGCCAGCTAATTTTGTGTTTGTTGACAATTCCGGATCCATGGGCGAAAAATAACATTGATGTAGCATTATTGCTCGACATCTAGAAATTAATTCTGCTCGAACCAGTGTCTTGGAACGGTCTTGAACTTACTAGTATGAGATATGAGCAGATCCTGATTTTGACTTCAATATGAAGTACAACAATAAAAGAGGTGTCCCATTCCTTGCTCATACCACGTTTTTGTAGAGAATTTATCCCATGTGCATATTCTTTCATGTTATAGTGTGCGTAATAAACATGATTAAAAGATATGTCACACCTCCTGATTAAAGCCTTGTTTTTACTTGTCCGCAGCCGTTCGACTGCGAGGCTGAATTTACCACTCTTTTTGGTTTATCCCTTCTCCTCCAATCATAATCTTACGTCTTATTACCCTTCCCATACCCAAAATTGGTCATGTATTTGCAAACTTTTCTTGTTTTGATATCGCTAAATATTGGATACACTTTAAACAGTATTCAATCAACCTGTTTGACATGGACTGTTTGTCATTTGATAAAAGTGAAAAAATATTAGCCTGAGTTTATGAAACATAACTCTGTATCTAGTCGAACTTGTGTATCTATGTATCTAGACAGTGTCGATAATATTTTAGCTTAATTTAATAAGCCAGCAGATCTCTGTTATGTTTTACAGACAATGAGGTGTTTTAGTTAAGTGGAAATTACATGATATTTTAGGTGATCAAGGTACTACGATGTTTCGATTAAGTTAAGATTTAATTATAAGTCGTGTGGCTCAACAAGTATTTTGTTCTCAATAAGCTTTTAGACGATTTTCGGAAAATAGATTATGTCACTATTGTGAAAATAAAATTGATAATGAGTGTCATTTATTTCTCCATTGTACATATTTTTTCAAATGACATATGTGCTACAGTCGATATTTAAGTACTCTACAAAAAATGAATCAATTTGCCCAAATTATCCGTTTAAATCGTTATCGTTCACATGTACCGCTTTTAATCGGCACAAGCAGTACCTTTAGCTTTGCAAAAAAAAAATAGTGACAGAAGTTCCTTGTTGTGACGGAATACTATAAACAACTGTGTTGAACATGGCAAATCTGGTAGAGGAAACAACAAGCAAACTTTTCAAGGTAAAGGTCTGTTGTCAATTTGGTGTAAATTTGGGTGTAAAACAACGCTGAATTTTTATTCCCTTTGTTTTGAGTTCGCGTTTTACTGTTTTATTTCATACATTTATATGGGCAGTGAATTGTTACCTACGAACAAAGCTAACATTATCCGTGTTGCAAATCTCTATATGTCTACCCAATGAGATGCTTACTCTACCGGTGTACTTGATCTAACTGATGGTTTACTTGGTTCCGTGTTTTGATCACCATGTGTCTATCCAAGTTTCTATGTTGTGTCGTATTTCTGTGATTTCTTTGTTTCGTTGTATTCCCGATGAAGTAATTTTCTTTGGACTTGAGTTTTTTGCATTGACTTACATGTACTTTATTAACATTCCCTTGTTCATGTACAAAACATATTATTATAAGGGACATTAATTGGTATAATAACCGCATTGTGATAAGTACCACTCGATTTGAAATATTTAACACTTGTTTATTTTTTCCTGTAGACGTTTATCTTTCCTTAAAATTGTAGTGACCCGGTAACCGGATACATTTCATACTATTAAACATTATTGACATTACAAAACGTTTTGCACTTGATAACTTAGCATGTAAGGGGAAATTAATAAGAAAATAAAATTGAATGTTTTGGTTATTTGTTCTCTATCAGCTTTTAGACGTTTTTCGGTTAATAGACTTCCACATGTTTTGGTTTAATCTCCACTGATGATACATACGTTGTCGAAATGCGCATATGCAGAAAAAAAATTGCAGTAACTTCGGTATTTTGTTATTTAAAAGAAAAGTTTGAATGAACGATTGCATTTATTCATGTTTTGTCGATACAGTAGAGATGAAAACATTGAACATATATTTTTTTACTTTGGTGGCGTCGTTTTAATAGAAAACAAAGATTCTTTTTGCGGCTTTTTGTGCGCTGCTTTTAGCCAACCTTTTCCTTAATTCGTATAGATCGATATTTTTACAAGGACTAACACAGTAAAACAATAAACTTTGCCCAGTCCCTTAATTTCACTTTTCGCTACAAAGACATTGTGCTTTTTCTTTATAATCCAAATTCCTTTACATAAGATGTATCTCAATGTGCTTGAAATTGAAGAGACTAATAAAGACCTACTTGATATTAGTAGTTATATCTCATTTATTTAATAGATTGAAATGGACGATTCCTATCGAAGCTAAATAAAAAACCATGATGATTTTAACTTCCAAATCGTGAATTTTTCCTTTTAAGCAGCAATATACATATCTTTCTAGCGTATGGAGTGTACCTTTCAATGATTTTTCGTCACCGATACTCGTGTTGTTTCTACAGTGATTTTTTTAATATAGAAAAAAAATGTCCGAAAAGCTTTTATTCAGGACTATGTCCAGCTTTGTTACTTTCATTTTTTTAAATATTATATAGCCATCACCACATCATTGGAAGATCCTGCTTGCCGCGGTCCCAATGAAAATAAAAATGGATATTTTTAGGTTTTGGTATTATCAGCTTAGACTTCACCCTGAATTTATTTACTGGCATTGTGACGTTTGTAGTATACGTAGCTTGGCATGATGACTCTTCTCAATTATATGATATGCTAAGTAATATAATACATTGACTCACAAACTATAGTCAAGGTCCCGCTTGTAATGTCTATGGAAGTTATGTTATTATCCCTAGGGAAATATTACCCAAGTATTCCGTCTGCCTCCAAATCAGTGACTACTGCTTCGGACGGTAGTTCTTTACTATCAAAGCATAGTTTAAACATACCGCTTCCCAGAAGATCTAACTGTTGACCACACACAGATTTAATGATAGTACCAACTGTTTGCAGTTTGGGCTTTTCAGGGAGTTTATTGTATAACCTCGACGAGACTTACGTCACTGTGGCCCCTGTATGCACAAGGAATTTAGCATTAGCGTTCTGAATCGAAAGGGCAATATACATACCGGCGTCTTCAGATACCGATACAACTGTCTCGTTGACCTTTATATTGTACTTTTCAACTTGGTCTGCCTTAAACGTACTGACTGACCCATCAGACCCCTTATCCCCTATCACTACCTACGTTCTGCGGGAGATCCATTCACAATTTATTCTCTTTTGTCTTGGGATAAGGGCATAATGGCCTTAATTACCGCAACTTAAACACTCAAATGACCGCTTTGTAGGTTTTTTTTTTCATTATTTCTCTTGTACGAGGGGTTCCTACCGGGCGTTTTAATTCTTTTTATTTCATTAGCCAAATCCTGCACATTCGTTTCCATTGTGCGCATCCATTTCCTCATTTCGTTCGTCTGACTGCTCTCCGTTTTTGACGTGGCTGGGTGATTTAATTGTCCCCTATAATGGTTTTTGTCAATGCCCTTTACTCTGGCAGACTTTACATTCTGTTTTATTAGCTGACTAGCCTCGTTTAGATCTGTCGGTCGTGCGTATTTTATTCTAAGCCTCATGTCTCAGTCTCGAGGGCATCGAGGAACTGTTCTTTTGCAAGAGTGTCCCTTACATCAAGAGGCGGTGTAGGGAAGGCTTGTTCGACAGCCAACTAATCGACTGACCTAGTTCAGGCAGCGACTTACCAGCTTTCTGTTATTTCTGTTTGAATTGCACAGTATCTATAGAGCTCCGTCTGATTGCTCGGTGCAAAACGTTCCTCAAAAGCAGTTACTTAATCTTTAAAAATGTGCAAGTTTTCTTTTGGTAAGTCACCTATATAAAAACACAATAACACAAGGAACTAAAATATATAGAGGAGCTTTTTGCTAAATAAATACTAAACATTATCGAACATATATTTACAACGTTATTTTACAACTTGACGGACACTTTGTCACTCTGTCTACCGATACAGTCTGTCTACCTATCTAAGGTACGCTTTGCACCTATCAATATGGAAGATAAGTTTTTCCTCCCAATCAGGCCCAACCTGTACTTATTTCGTAATTGTTGTAATCTACCGACAAGGAAGACTTGCCTTCGGTTCCTCTTCAAAGAAATGAATACCCGCTCCACCGGGCATCGCCTTTTATACTCCCCAATCAGCTGTGAACCCAAGTATTTTGTAACCACAAATGGGTGATCCCTTAATTTCCCCTATGCAATACCTAAGGACTTCCAGAAAACACCCATTACATTGATAGACTGATCCATTTGAAATTCCCTCCAGTCTACCGTTGCTAACAACGCATCCAGGTAAACTTATAAACCACTGAAGCGTTTTACAGTACCTAATTCCATAAATAGATCAAAGCTCTGTCATAAGTATGATGTGGACAATTCGTACAAAATAAAATTCACTACACATAGCACAGTCATAAATGTCATTTAAAAGTAGAACATCAATCAACCATACACCTTAATTGTAGTATCATGTTGTCGAACAGCTTGTAAATTAATGATAAAAGAAACCTTGCTCATATAGTACTGACATTTATTGGCCTATAGGCTTGTTCGAGAGTCCAATCAGTGACGTCACAAAATCAATCTTTTGGTTGGCAAAATTGTATTTCAACGATAAATTGCATTGTATAGTAATGGAACAGAATTTTATTTCTTTTTTTTTAGAACATTTTACATACTTGTGTGATTTTGGCTATGCAAAATGTCTAATTAACCTCGAAATTTTCCTATTTTTACTACCGATTTACTTTTTCACAATTTCTTCTGAATAATTTGAAATGTGTATTCCAAATATGTGGTAATTGTGAAAAATTTGAATGCTATAAAAATATGTCAATTAGATCAAATAAAAATAATCAAATATAGAAAATTTTTGTATCCTCTTAAACTGTAAAATGTCGTAAATTCAGGTCAAAAGAAATTATCAAATTTCCATACCAGTAGATTGAAAATGACATTTTTATGACCTCAATTAATTACTACGATTTCTTGCCACCCAAAAGAGTTTATAGGTAAAAATTTCGATGTTGTGATTGTACGGCAAAAATTATTGAGCATAGTCAAATATTATATACTCATATAAATATCTTTAATCTGATTTGTTCAAATAGTGTCACATTACATTTGAGATTTCGCTGGGTCAACCGGCTAGCGTTGGGTCGCATAAGAAGGTCAACCGGTGAACAAGAAAATTCGAAATAATATAAATAACAAAATACCGAAGTAACTGTGAATTTAGGTTCTGCATATGCGCATTTCGACAACTTATGTCTCATCAGTACCGATAAACTCGAAACATTTGGGAAACCATGAACCGAAATGTGTGTAAAAGCTGATAGAGAACAAATTACCAGTAGGATCTAAATAGGAAAGCCACAAACATCTAAGGACAGAGCTATGCAAGAGGGAGATACTCCTTAGGTTTTAACGAAATTTTCGTCAATTTAGATATTGCAAATTTTCAAATTAAATCGGTTTTCGGGCCAGCACCGAAGCACTGGCTACTGGGTTGGTGAATACCCTCGGGGACTAACAGTCCACCAGCAGTGGCATCGACCCAGTGGTAACAAATAACAAAATACCGAAGTAACTGTGAATTTAGGTTCTGCATATGCGCATTTCGACAACTTATGACTCATCAGTGCAGATAAAAGTTACCACCCTAGATAGTGTGTGACCCAGCGGTTTCTCTCCCCTCGAAATTTAGATCACCCTCGAGGAAGCTCTCGGGTGACCTTAATATCTCGGGAAGAGAAACCGCTGGGTCAAACACTATCTAGGGTTGTAATTGTATAAGGAAATTGACAATTGATGGTTTACCTTCTATTAGGACCATAAAACATTTGATTCAACCTTTTTCATTCAATTTTAGCCCAGAGACATTTTCTTATATTGTTTCGACATATATCTTTGATAACGACAAACCCTGTTTTTGCATTCCTATTTATATATATACCAACGGGAAAAAGAAACTGTTCAATGGTAAAAATGCAATATTTCTTTATTTACACTGAGTATTGTTATGATATTTTACATAGTCAGTCTTGAACACATATACAGTAGTACTGATTTTTGTTTCTGGAATTTTATTGATTTTTTTTCGGGCGTTCGAAAGATCTCCGTATTTTTGCACTGTTTTCCGAAGTGTCACGGTCAAATGCTTCCAGGATTTTGTTTCATTGTAATCGGATTGTTATGAACCTAAACAAGTCCCATGAAAAACATCTTGTTTGACTAACAAGAGTGCTGAAAAATGTCCTAATGTGCGCATTTCTAGAGTTGATTCCCGAGAATAGAGAAATGACGTCAGTAAACGTTTTATGTTGCATGTAGACAAAAACAACCCTAATGGACACATTTTCAACAATTTCATCACTTTTAGAACCATCAAAAATAGGATTTCCAGTCATAAACACAAAGTGAACACCCTAATAGCCGACTTTCTGACATGCGCAGTAGGTTGCATCCATCCAATATTTCTTTGAGAATGTTGCCCGGGTTTGAGACCATACACTTTGAACTGTTTTCAAACCCGCATCCGAAGCAAGGGACCAGCAAAAAGAATCAGTATTTGTTTCGAAACAAGGTCAACATTTAACCGTACAGGACAAACAGGGCTTAACACAAGTTTCAATCACTTCCCCTGACAAGTTGAACAACCCAAATGAAATTTTTCCTCAAGTTTCTGTTGTATTTCATCAAATGCAGATTTATGGCATTTAAGGGGGTAGACCTGGGGAAGCCTAAAATTTTCCACTCGTTTAATTTTTCTAATATTTTCAGTATTATAACTACACATGTTCATGTCGACTTTAAGCAATTTTCAAGCATTTTTAACGTCCCGTTTTATGTCTAGTGGTCATCAAAGATACCCCGTTTCCCCATATTATTTGGTCCGTTCAGGACTTGATTGTGGTATATAAAATTGGCTCTAATTAAATTTTTATTTGATTTAAAATTATTTCAAATAAAAAATTCTGTAGTTTAGACATGTGTGAAAGTAAGCATGGATAATGATAGTAAATTTAACTAGTTTGAACTGAAATACATGGATGTTCTGAACAGTATAGGTTGAAATTTTTACTCTATTTTGATCACTATTAAACACTTCTTGTACAAAATTCTGTCGTTTAATTTTCACCAAAAACTGGAAATAGAAAGAAAACTAGCATATGTAAGGCATATTAAAATTTTAGAAAATTCTACCGTCCCATATTTTCTTAATTTAGAATAAAGTGGGCAAAAATCAATAAAATTGCAGAATCTGTGCTATAAATTACCTCCCTTGGGAGAAATCCGACTTTTACATGTTTTCATTATCTTTGGACAGCATTGCAAAAATGTAGAGTAAAATGCACTCATTATAAATAACTGGATGTTGGGTATTTGTTTTCATGATAAAATGAATATTTATTTGCTGTGTGGAAAATTTTTTACAGTTTTAAAATTTTGATCATACCTATTGTAATGATTCTATTTGTTTGTGTAAGTAATTAAAAAGTGAAAAACAGAGTTATCTCCTCATACCCCAGGTCTACCCTCTTAAAAGGCAAAAATTTGCATCCACTGAATCTGTTTGTTGCTTTACTGGAAGTGGATTTACAGGTGCCTCCAATCTTTGAAAAGACGTCTCACGTGTCTCTCTGAACGTTAACTTCATTTGTTGGTCAATGGATTGCCAAACACATCGATTTTATAACGTTTAGAATCAGGGCACAGTTTCTTTTTTCCATGAGTATACATTTTTTTAGATTGACATGTCTTGAATATTGAACGTATAAACATGTTTGAGAGTATCACTGATTATGTTATTGGTAGATATGTCAGTATCTAGATGCAGTTAAGTGTAAGTTTGTAAGTGTCAATAATGATAAATTATGAGTTTCTCGATGATGAATTAATAGATTCCAGGCTAGTATAGGGTATGCTTGTCAGTGTAAGTGTTGACAAGTATGTTTGTCAGTATCAGTGATGACGGATACGTTTGTTAGTGTCAGTGATGACGGGTACATTGGTTAGTGTCTGTGATGAAGGGTACGTTTGTTAGTGTCAGTGATGACGGGTACGTTTGTTAGTGTCAGTGATGACGGGTATGTCTGGTAGTATCAGTGATGACGGGTATATTTGTCAGTGTAAGTGATAACGGGTATGTTTGTCAGTATCAGTGATTACAGGTATCTTTGTCAGTATCATTGATGACGGGTATGTTGTCAGTGTAAGTGATGACAGGTATGTTTGTCAGTATCAGTGATGACAGATATATTTGTCAGTGTAAGTGATGACAGGTATGTTTTCAGTATCAGTGATTACAGGTATGTTTGTAGTGTCAGGGATGACGGATATGTTTGTCAATATCGGTGATGATTGTTATGTTTGTAAGTGTCAGTGATGACGGGTATGTTTTAGTGTCAGTTATGACAGGTATGTTTGTTAGTGTCATTGATGACGGGTATAGAAAAAAAGAAGGGAAAAAGGAATGTGTCAAAGAGATTACGATCCAAAGGGGAGTAATAACAACTTAAAGCAACCATATGACCTTCAATGAACGGTGAGGAAACCCCACACTCAACGGTGTCGGTCCCTAAATAAAGAGTTATCCAGTTCAGCGAAATAAAACCCATCCTAGACTACTATCCAGACTTAACTAATCGATCAAATTGATAATCGATCACGTATCAATAAAAATCGAACGGTAATCGATTGATTAGTTATAACTATCGAACATTTATCGATCAAACTCTCTGAGGAGTGTGATCGATGATTTGGATAAGTTTGTGATCGATAAGTGATCACTGAAATTTTCCTTTAACTTCAGATAGTGTTTATTACCATCAGTAACAGTTATGTTAGTTGGTTGGTCAAAATATAATAAAACAATTCAGATGGCTTATGTTAATGCGGTGTTATTAAACAAGTGGTCATTAATCAATCAGAAATCGATCACAAATTTCTAATCAAAATCATCGGTCAAACTCCTCAGAGAGTTTGGTCGATAAATGTTCGATTAGTCGAACTAAGCAATGGATTACCGATCGATTTTTATTGATAAGTGATCGATTATCAATTTGATCGATTAGTTAAGTCTGGTAAACTAAGTATAACAAAGACAAGACACATAATGGTTTAATAAATTTCCTGACTTAAGACAGGCGCAAACCTGCTGCGGCGGGGTTTAACTAGTTTCAATGGGCCAAACCTACTCCTATAGCCAATGTGATAAATGTTTGTCAGTATTAGTGATGACTGTTATGTTTGTTAGTGTCAGTGACGAAGGGTATGTTTTTAGTGTCAGTGTTGACTGTTACGTTTGTAAGTGTCAGTGATGACGGGTAAGTTTAATAAGTCAGTGATGACGGGAATGTTTGTTATTGTCAGTGATGACTGTTATGGTTGTAAGGGTCAGTGATGACGGTTTTGTTTGTTAGTGTCAGTGATGAATGTTATGTTTTTAATGTCAGTGATGACGGGTATGTTTGTTAGTGTCAGTAGTGACGGGTATGTTTGTTAGTGTCAGAGATGCCGGGTATGTTTGTTAGTGTCAGTGATGACGGTTATGTTTGTTAGTGTCAGTGATGACGGTTATGTTTGTTAGAGTCAGTTGGGAATGTTATTATTGTGATTGTCAGTGATGACAGGTATGTTTGTTAGTGTCAGTGATGACGGGTATGTTTGTCAGAATCAGTGTTGACTGTCATGTTTTTAGTGTCAGTGATGACGGATACGTTTGTTAGTGTTATTGATGACGGGTATGTTTGTTACTGTCAGTAATGACGGGTATGTTTGTTAGTGTCAGTGATGACGGGTATATTTGTCAGTATCAGTGACGACTGTTATGTTTGTTAGAGTCAGTTAGGAATGTTATTATTGTGATTGTCAGTGATGACAGGTATGTCTGTTAGTGTCAGTGATGACGGGTATGTTTGTCTGTATCAGTGATGACTGTTATGTTTTTAGTGTCAGTGATGACTGCTATGTTTGATAGTGTCTGTGATGACTGTTATGTTTGATAGTGTCAGTGATGACGGGTATGTTTGTAAGTGTCAGTGATTACGGTTATGTTTGTCAGAATCAGTGTTGACTGTTATGTTTTTAGTGTCAGTGATGACGGTTGTGTTTGTTAGTGTCAGTGATGACGGGTATGTATGTCAGTATCAGTGATGACGGGTATATTTGTCAGTATCAGTGACGACTGTTATGTTTGTTAGAGTCAGTTAGGAATGTTATTATTGTGATTGTAAGTGATGACAGGTATGTTTGTTAGTGTCAGTGATGACGGGTTTGTTTGAAAGTATAAGTTACGACTGTTATGTTTGTCAGTATCAGTGATGACTGTTATGTTTGTTAGTGTCAGTAATGACGGGTGTGTTTGTCAGTATCAGTGATTCAAGGTATGTTTGTCAGTGTAAGTGATGACGGGTATGTTTGTAAGTGTCAGTGATGACAGGCATGTTTGTCAGTGTAATTGATGACAGGTATAATTGTTAGTGTCAGAGAAGATGAAGTGGGTTTTATTCGTCAGTATCAATAATTATGAATCACGTTGGTGTGATTGAAGAATGTTCGAGATAAAAACACCACACAAAGTATTTTTTTCATTACAAGTATGGAGAACAAAAGGTTTTAAAATAATAAAATCAGGAAGTCTTCCTGTAAACCATTTACCTCAAATGAGCTGGAAATATACCAATCGTTAAATACTTCTAATAAACAAATATAATTGTTGTAGATATAAAGAAAATTTCAATGTAGCAGTTATAAACTTTAAGACAGCCTTAGATCCGTCTAAACTTCTTCACTTGAGGTAAAGTTATGCTCTCACTTAACTTCACTGTTTTACTGAATAGAATATTTAAGAAGTTTAATTTTTGTTTCGGATACAAGACAAAGAAATAATAATTTAATTTTCTCTCATGATATGTGAAGTTTAAACCGGTTATAACCCGTTAGATAATTTTTCATATTCAACATATGTTGAATAAAGCCCCGTGCTGTTTCCCGCAAAATCTATTTGGAATACAATTCTCGGTGTTTATCATTTATCATTAGAGAAAAAGATTTCACTACTTAATCCCGATAATTACCATATTTTATCCACTTTTAGAATTTTAAATGCTCGGCAGCCTCGCAATTCAAATTTTAAAATCTAACTATCTCTAGTGGATAAAATATGGTAATAAACGGGATCTTGTGGTGTAATCTATATTAATTGGTGAGCAATTTAACATTTACTTTAAGAAACAATTCTTTCTATAGTTTTATTCATGGCTGTTTTTTAATTATTTGAACACAAGCTGCACATAAACTTTTGTAATTTTGTTGCATTTTTCTTTCTAAGCCATAGAAGGAAGCCATTAGTATGAATGCATATGAAACATGTTTATCAGAGATTTTCCCAGGCGATGGTATTTCAATTAAATTTAGACTCCCTGTATAAGCGTAGACTTTGGATATAAAGTGCAAATTACAGCTCAAAAATATGCATCATTATCTGACAACCATATTATGAAAAAGGCGCATAGAAAGGAAGGTCAATTGTTCTGTTTCATTGTTTTATCTTTTTTTTTTTTTTTTTTTTTTTTTTTTTTTTTTTTTTTTTTTTGTTTTGGTTTTTTGTTGTTTTTGTTGTTTTTCTTTGTTTGTTTGTTTGTTTTTGTTTTTTGCTTTTTTCGCTCTGCTGTTATATGCAGCATGGCGGCAAGTATTACATCATAGAAAACAAGGACTGAAAAAAATTGTCTGATAGTATTAACGTTTATTTTTTTTTGCTAGTAACGTCACATATGTTTGTTAAATGTAACTTCCGGTTTCAGTCTTCTTCCTGGTAATTTCTAAATTGAATGACACTAACAGACACTATCTGAAAACATCGAACTTTCACGCGTAAAAGCTGACAGAGACCGAACCAGTGGGATTACAAAGGAATCCAAAATTCATCTTAGGAAAAAGTTATGCAAATGACGAGACCTAAAGACAGTTTTAGCTACTTTCTAGCCAATATCCTTACTTTTTACTTGCTGTTTATATATGAGCCATATTTCTGCAATTTAAACCGCATTTGAGAATATTTAATGTAATAAGAATTAAGTTGACTATTTGAACATTGTTGAATGAAACTTTGTCTTTGATTTTTATTATTTCTTTAAACGGTAAAGATATATAGTCTCTAACATTGTTTCCAGAATTATCACTTATATTTCTCAGAGCGAGATAGTTAAATTTTCACATTTTAAAGTTCGAGGTTTACCCGAGAACTTTAAAGTGTGAAAATTTAACTATCGAAATGTGAGAAATTATCGTAATAAACTGGAAAACAATGTTAGTGATCGTTTCTCTAATTTCTAATCAATTTATTTGAAGTAAAGCGATCTGCGTAGTCTCCGGTCTCAAGTATGCCGCCATTTTGTTGCTATCATCGTTGCTATGTGTAGCATTGCGCCATTCATTGAAAGGGGTGTTGAATATAATATTTTGATAAAAATGTCATATTATCAATAAATTGAGTTTTCATAGTCATAAAAATGCAAAAACCATTTCGCTAGACAATGATGCATGTGTTAATTTCATCAACATCCGATTGCGCTATTTTAAGAAACTGACACGACATTTACATGATTGACCAATCGCCAACAGAGAGCAAATGATTCACGCATGTTGATTGTTATTTCGATAACCGATCTGTCAGGAGGTGTTTAAATTTGCTAGAAGTTAGAGAAAATTTAGTAAATTTATTTACATATCCACTAATGTGTTTTTTATATTATTTTATATGTTTTGTTTTTACTCTAGGTTCCAAAGATTCAAAGCATATTCTCTTAAAAAACATGTCAAGTAAGTTTAACTTGCTTTTAAATAGGTATATTGGAACAGAGCTTGTGGTAAAACAACGACGTAAACAATGTTTGGATCGAAATAAATCTTCGATTTTAAACGAAATGGGGGTTCACTTGATACCCAGTTGCAGTAAAGCAGAAGGTCTCGATATGACAGGAAGTGACGAAGACATAATGATATGCAGTCTATTTCAATAATTTTCCGAACATTGCACCGTCGATGTGTACCGAATTATTATATTATGCAGAACCTGTAGTTGAAACCCCCGGATTTGTTATCATTAAATGCATCAGTTTTTTAGAAAGGGAGTATCTAGGAATTCTAAAAAGTTCTGATTTTACGCAGTATGCCAGGTCTTATGGAGATAGCGTCAATTTTTCACAGATATGGAATTTACATCAGCATGGCCCGTGTATGTCACTTTATGGTAATGGCCTCGACACAGATTTTGCTGTTTGTCTGTCTTCTGACCAATGGCCGGATGCAGCAGAAGAATGGCGGAGGAGGAGAAGACAATACGGCTGGCCAACCTTACAGGTAATTACATCTATCATTAGAAAAGGATGCCACGTCGTGCCAGTTGGATATAATGGGAATCAAGGTGTTGATTGGAGGATGTCGTTTTCAGTGGCAGAGACCATCCTCGTACATTCTTTCAACCATGTACAATTATTAACGTATGGATTTTTGAAACTATTTTTGAAGGAGGTCATTAACACATATCCTACAGCTGACAATTTATTGTGTTCGTATTTCATGAAAACAATATTATTTTGGACAATTGAAGAAACTCCTGCAGACACATGGGTGGCTAATAATACACTGATATGCATTTGTATGTGCATCAAAAGACTTGTTGGATGCATTGAAAACAAACATTGCGCAAATTATTTCATTCGAAATAATAATATGTTCAAGAAAAAAAATGACAGATGAAGCACAACAACACCTCCTAAGTATAATGCGCCCTGTCATGGAAAATGGGATAAACTCAATTTTTCGAAGTATGACAATTCAAAGACTGTGGTCCGAAAATTTGTCAGTATCTTCAGCGTCTGAGGAAAGAGGAAAGAGAGTTAGATGCACTGAACATGGACGAAATTTCCAGAGCCAGTTATACCCTCTTGCAGGCATCTATGCTTGGATGTATGTCTGCCAAATACCGTCAGAAGGGATCCAATATGCTTTATAGAGTTATTCTAAAATATTCTCTTTCCAGATGTAAGGATGAAAACTATAGCACTGTCATAAGAAACATGGCGTTACAAAATCTTTGTCACTGTATCAGCTTTGCAAAGAGTAAATCAAACAAATATTTGTATCCACTGTTAAAATTATTCACAAGATTTTTGTCTGCTGGCAGTAGAACTGATATATCTGCCGGGAAATTACTAGTTGCTACATGGTTATATGGACAAAACCAATATGCCCAATGTCTTGATGTGACAAATTATGCCATGAACAGAATGAAAGAAGCTTTGTATTACAATAAAAGTGAAAGCCAAGGATATAGAAACAGAAAGTTGTGGATTCAATCTTTCCTGTTCAGAAAAAGCAAGGTTATTTTTCCTGTCGGATGTAATGATACCAATGGGATCGCTGATCGCTCTTCTAGAAATGAAAGATAATTTTGCTGAAGCTGAGCTGATGACAAAAGGAGAAATGACGGGTCAGCTGTTTACAACAAATTTGTATTGCCATTTTCTGCGGGCTTGTTGTTACTGTAAACTTGGGAAAAAGATTCAAGCATTGAACGCGCTACGAGATATGAAACTAGAGAGACCATTAATTCCAAATGATCCAGTATTTCGTAATGCTCATCAACTTTCTTGCTCAGCCTGTCTGGTCATATTCATGATGTATGTGACTGATTCAAATGACATAGATCTTTCCGAGTTTGAAGAGGACGCTAACCAAGTGTTAAATTTCATGTTTCAATGTTTAGAAAATTGTGTGAAATTTGGTATGAATGTGGATTTAATTAAACATTTTTTGCGTGTCGCAGGTGATTCATAAACACATCAGAATGCGGAAGTTTGAACGAAGAAACTTACAAAAATAAAAATTTGAGTAGTAAACAATCTAATCTTTTGTTTCACACAAACATATTTCTATACTGTTTTCTGAATACAACATTTTCAATAATTTGGATTTAATAAACACCTTTGCATAAAAGTTATTTATGAAGGCTTCCAGTATGTTCCTCAATTCAGTTGAATTCAGAAAGATTTTTGTTTTGGCTTCGATCAAGACAGACTTGTTTACTGTTGGGTAATTGAATTTGCAGTTTCGAAATCTATGCATTTAAACTGAGGAAAAATTCAATTCGTTGGGAAAAGAATTTTGTGGTTTTAGCTAGCCACGAAATGCACGAATATTGGATCCACACGAATCATGGACTTTCACTGTATATGCTATTTTCTGAATACAAAGTTATATATGAAGGCTTCCAGTATGTTCCTCAATTCAGTTTAATTGAAAAAGATTTTCGTTTCGGCTTCGATCAAGACAGACTTGTTTACCTTTGTCTTATAGTAATGTATTGTGGAAGTACCTTTATTCGTGGACATCAATTTTCTTGGTATTCATAAAAAATCACGATTTCGAGGGTAATTAATTCGTTGTTTCGAATTATATTCATTAAAAGTAAGGAAAAAAGCAATTCGTTGGGAACAGGATTTTGTGGTTTAGCTAGGCACGAAATGCATAAAAATTGGATCTCCACGAATAATACTTTCCCGGTATTGAATATCTGATTTTTGTTAATAAAATTCGCCTATTCTAAAACTGAATGAATGTAGGTAAAGTGATTGTATCACAACTTTTGGTGTGCAAATAATCGCTTGTGAATCAATGACTTGATGTCAATTACTATCTGGGCCTAAAAGAATACATCGGCAAACGAAAACCGAAGCAAGAAAAGGAAAGGAGAAATTCTAAAATCATAAATCCAACATCGCGGAATTCACAGCAACACGAATTGAGACAGTAGGACAAAGACAAAATAAATAAACAAAAATGAACAACAACGCCACAAAACTAAAGCACTAGCAGTGTGAACCCCTATAAAAACTTAGGTATCATCAGGTGCTCCGGAAGGGTAAGCATGATCTGCTCCGAGCGTGACACCCGTCACACTGCCAGCGAAAAGTCCGATTTTATCACAGTCGGTGTTAGTCAGTCCGGTAACAAACTCTGGATCTACCCAAAAACATCTGTTCTCATTTGGGAAACAAAACATTGTAATGGTCTCTCAAATCGTGGTGACAACCGTAAAACTTCTGTAGTGACAATTGTTACAGTTACTGAACATACCCTTGATGTGTAAGTTTTTGAGACAGTAATTTCGCTCTGTTGACAAAATCGCTGTACAAACTACAGGCACGGCAATAGCGAATGAGTTGTGAAATGTACAGGCCATATGCCGGAGAAGTGGGAATATCACTGCTCAAAAACGGGAAGTTCACTATTGGAAAGTCGAAATCATCACGCTTGTCAAAAAGTTTTGTTTTCAGACGTCCCGAGTTGTCAATGTAGAGGTATAGGTCCAGGTATGATGATGATGATGATGGTGTAAGAAAATAACTTTGGATATGCTATGTTTACATTAATATTATATTAGTTTCTGGGGTTGAGTTTTGGTTAAAGGTGCTGTTATTATAAAGTAAAGATCAAACATACAACAATCTTCTAGTTGAGGGGGTAGACCTAGGTTAAGCCACATAACTCTTAAAAGTCAGTTCTATGTTTGTTTTAAACATTTTCATGGATATATTCTAAGCTTCTAAGTAACAAACGATGATTTTGATTCTTTTTCACAAAAATGCTTAAAAAGCGTAAATGAAACTGACTATTTAAAACACCTTGCTGATTTAAAGAGTTATCTCCCTTAACCTAGGTCTACTACCTTAAATCTTTCTGTAACCCTTTAATCCTTTGTGCTATTAGCCCATCATAAAAGGCTCTGTAAGTAATTTTGTGGAATATAGATATGTTAAAATACGAGTTCAGTTACCCAAATCTTGAACTATGTTATATCACAACATCTATTGTAAGAACTCAATATCGGAAGTCATTTTTACTTGCTTCTACCAAAATTGTCAGTCATAAATTTACCTGCTTCTACAAAAAGTCCGTTTTAATTTTACCTACATTGTACTCCTACAAAGATAGCAAGTCATTTTCATCTCCTTCGAAAAAATAGTCAGTCATATTTTGATCTACTCCTACAAAAAAGTAATTCTTTAACCGCTCCAATTTCTGTAAAAGTATCTGTAATTTATGAATTTGAACTTGAAGTTTTCTTCCGTTTCTCCAACGAACTTGATTTTTACACCAGTATATGAGGTGAAGCTGTACACCAGTATATGAGGTGAAGCTGCTGTGAACATAAGAATCTTTACATTATACTTGGGATAAACGAACAGCCTAGTTTTGGTGTTTGTGATTTCTTTAACCCTTCCCGTTCACCCCAGTATATAAGGTATAAACTGTGAACATAAGAACCTTTACATTATACTTGGGATAAACGAAAAGCCTAGTTCTCCTCAAACCTCTCACGTTCACACCGGTATATGAGGTATAACCTGTGAACATAAGAATTTTACATTATACTTGGGATAAACGAAAAGCCTAATTCTGATGTTTGTCATTTCTTTAACTCTTTTCCGTTCACACTGGTATATAAGGTATAAGCTGTGAAAATAACAATCTTTTCATTACATTGAGGATAGACCAAAAACCTAGTTCTGATGTCTGTCATTTCGTTTTAGTTCATAACACAAATTGCAATATGTTGCTGTTAATTCCTTCAAGATAAACAACTTCATTGATTTACTATACTTTCAGCACTTAACTTAGCAGTTTTTATACAATATTGAAAAATAACAGCATTAAAAGCCGAAAACATTTTAAAGATTTGTGTCAATTATTTGAAAAAAATGGAATTTTTCAAGATTTTCAAAATTTCGACTTTTCAATGTTAGGATCGTAAAAAATTGAATGTATATTAGTCCATGGGCTGGAATAACCCCCCGTGCACCCCCNCCCCCCCCCCCCCCACTTCAGAACCCCACCCATTTTTTTAAGTCCGTATACATCCCCTCTTCAAAATAGAACATGTTAACACGAGCATTACCTGCACGCACTTGTGGAATTTGGCCCATTTTTAGACCCACCTACCAAAATTTTGGAAAATCTCGTTTTTCGTTCAAGTTTTTCTTTCAGTTGCATCAAAATGTTAACCAAATGCTTTCAAGTTATAAAAACGGGATATCAAATGATTGCTTATTGTATGAGCTTTACAAAGAACCCAAGTTTTAACAATTTCTATGCCTATTACGTTCCATAGCGCAATGAAATACTGACGAAAAAACTGATATTTTCATTGAAATTGCGTAAGTTTGATGGTCTAGAGAACCCGAAGTGCATCTCAATTCTAGATTCTGAAAATTGTTTTTATCTTTTCAATCTATTTTCTTCAATATAAAACATGTTAAGACGATGTTAACATATTTTAAATGACCAAAATTCTATTTTCAAATAGACCTAATACGTGGACCTTTGAATAATTTCGTTTTTGAATAAGTTTTGTCTTTCATTTGCCTAATATTATTTTTTAGTGAACAAATATCATTTAAAATAGGTATCAAATGAAAGCTTGTTATATTTGCTTTACAACCATTACAAATAATGGCTACTTTTAGGTAATATAAACATCATACATCAATAAAACTTACCCCTACCCCAACAAATTTACTCTAAAATTGCTTTTTTTTGTCTATATTCGCATAAAAATAATCAGAACACGCAAAATGTGTCTTGTATATGATAATGTTACATGAAAAACATTATGATTTGGTATTTTAACAGCCATTTGTCGACTTAAACTCAATATTTTGCCCGAAATTGATGAAAAATGGGAATTTTTAACATTTTAGAATTGTCCAAAGTTCACTGTTAAATCGTTATATATGCCAAATCTGGAGGATATATCTGCAGATATGCCAATTATTTCTACCAAGCAACACATTAAATGTCTTAAAACATTGTTTAGAAAAACAATGAGTGTTTAATGTGACTCTAAATACCGAAAATCTTACCCCTACCCCAACAAATTTTCCCTCAAATTGCCAATTTTTTGTCAAAGTTTGCATGGAAATAACCAGAACACGTAAAATTTGCGTTGTATATGACAATGTTGCATGAATAACATCAAAATCTTGTATTTAAACAGCCATTGGTGGACTAAAACTCAATATTTCTCCCAAAATTCATAAAAAATGGGAATTTTCAACATTTCAGATTTGTCCGTAGTTCACTGTTAAATCGCAATATATGCATAATCTATAGAATATATCTGCAGATATGCCAATTAATTGTTCTAGGCAATACATTAATTGTCTTAAAACAGTGTTTAGAAAAACAAGGAGTGTAAAATGTGACTCTAAATACCGAAAATCTTAGCCCTACCCCAACAAATTTTCCCTGAAATTGTCAGTTTTTGGTCTATGTAGGAATAAAAATAACCAGAATACGGAAAACGTCTGTTGTGTATGACAATGTTGCATGAATAACATCATAATCTGGTATTTAAACAGCCATTGGTGGACTAAAACTCAACATTTCTCCCAAAATTCATAAAAAATGGGAATTTTCAACATTTCAGATTTGTCCATAGTTCACTGTTAAATCGCAATATATATCAAATCTATAGAATATATCTGCAGATATGCCAATTAATTGTTCTAAGCGATACACTAGTTATCTTAAAACATTGTTTTGAAAAGAAAGGAGTGTTTAATGTGACTCTAAATACCAAAAATCTTACCCCTACCCCAACAAATTCTCCCCAAAATTGTCGATTTTTTGTCTATGTAGGGATAAAAATAACTACTTCACGCAAAATCTGCGACGCATATATATATCAGGGTTGCATGAATTCTAACATGATTTGGTATTTTAAATCCAACTTTTCAGCTTAAACTCAATATTTTGTCAAAAATTGATGATGAATGGGGATTTTTAGCATTTCAGATTTGTCCAAAATTCACTTTTAAATCGTTATATGTGGCAAATCTGGAGGATTATCTGAAGATATGCCAATTTATTGTTTTAACCGATATATAAGTTATCTTAAAACACTGATTAGAAAAACAAGGAGTGTTCACTGCGACTCTAAATACCGAAAATCTTACCCCTACCCCAACAAAATTAAACTTAAAAGTCCCCAAAATATGTCTTTCTTTACATATATATGAACATAGCATGCTAATGTTTTACTTTCTTTGCAAAAGATGCATTTTATATATTGTTATATGTAATTTTAACACCTAATATGGGTAAACTTGAATATTTTGGGCGATTTTCGTGAAAAATGGGGATTTCCAGCATTTCAGAATTTTACAAAATCCAATTCTAATTGTTGATTAACTGCCCATGAACCACTAGCATGATCTTATTTGTGATATAAGTCAGTCTTTGTGTATTTTGGTGTTTGAAAATGATATGTCATTGGACCTTTATACAATGTTTAAGCTTTTCAAGCTTTTTAAGCTGAATAAAATGAAATAAATTGTGTTGAATATGTGTGGTAAGGGGTATTATGTTTGTATTTTATGAGACTGTAGTTAGTCTAAAATGTTTAAAAACAGACTTTGTAATTGCTAACATATAATGAAACGATATTAAATCAACATTTTCAAGTTACATATCAATTTAATGAAGTATTTGAATCTCAAAGTCAAAACAGCAGAAATTCGGAAAAACGTCAAATTCCCATTTTGCATAGAATTTCTGGGAATAAGAGTCCATAAGAGACCTCTTAAAAAGTTTAAACCTACTTAAATGATCTTCTGCATGTCAGCTTAAGTGAAATAAACACTAGAATTCCCATTAAACATTATCTTTTTATCATTTAGAGCCTGAATATTTCAAATTTTCCCCTAATTTTGAGGGGGAGGGGTGCTAATTTTGACATTTCTGAACCTACATTATGTCTGAAACTAAAATTTGTGCGCACAATTTATTGCTAATATATCATAAATCATTATTAAATCGGCCAATATTAAATATGTATTCAGATTTTACGATCCTAAAGTCAGAAAGTCGAAATTGTGAAAAAATCTAAAATTCCGAAAATTTCCATATCTAAAATTTTATACCGAAAATCAACATTTTATGGACTTTAATGGTTTTATTTTCAAACATTGTATCACACCTGATAAGTAAGGCATAAAAACTAGATCAAATGACGAGGGTTGTTTATCTGAAAGGAATTGACAGCCTAAAATTGTCATTTTCGCAATTTTTTGCAGGGGAGGGGTACATTTTTTGCATTCCCAGATCATAAAAATGGCGTAAAGTGTCCAAACTTGTGTTCATTGCAAAGAATATTTATTCAGCTTTAATTTGGTACCAAATTTTAGTACATATTACCTATCGTTAAAAAATTACGGAGCTTAAAAGTTGAAACTAAGGTTAAAACGAAAATACAAGAATTTCTGATGGTGTACTATAAAAGTGGCCCTATACTGTCTATGCGTGCAGGTTATGTTCGTGTTAACATGTTTTATTTTGAAGAGGGGACATAGAAGGACTGAAAAAAATCGGTCCGGTTCGGAAGTGGGGGGTGCACGGAAAGTGTTTCCAGCCCACGGACTATATATTTTAATTGCCCGCGTAATATTTTTTATAATGTTTTAGCAACTAATTGCATCCAAAACGTGTAATTTAAATCTTCTTTATCATGTTTTAGGTTCACACGTGTAAAAATAGGCACCCATTCGACAAATAAAAAATTAGGAAATTTGAAAATGTTTTAAAAAATCAAACTCTAAATAAATAAAAATAATATATTTGGTTTTTTTTTTACATTTTACATTTTCTGATATACAGTATATTTACAAGTAACATTTAACTGCTTAAGTAAGCAATACATTAAAATATATAACTTTGAAAATGGATGTCATATCGTTTCCGCATGCCAGGGCTCTACGAAGAATAAACTCTTTAAGTATTTAATTTGAGATAAGAACAAGTTCACGGAAAGACTAACAGAAAAAGCAAAACAGCAATAAGATTAATAGCGCCGCTTTTAGCTGATCTCTTTCTTTACTCGTATGAGGCCAAGTTTTTACAAGGGCTAACACAGAAAAAACAAAAACATTTAGTCCTTTAATTTCAGCTTCCACTACATAGACGATGTACATCAGAATATTTACATCAGATCTATCCCAAATGAGCTTGAAATTAAAGAGACTACTGATACACCTACTTCAGCTTCGTACTTAGATCTATTTATATACATTGATGAGGATGGACGTTTGAAATCTAAGCTATATGACAAACGTGATAATTTTAACTTCCCAATTGTGAATTTTCCCTTTCTGAGCAGCAATTTACCCACCTCTCCAGCCTATGGAGTGTACATTTCACAGTACATTTGGATCTCGATTTTTGTGGTCTTCGCTTCCCTTGTTCCTTCGGTATTCTACTGCCGTTTTTTCTGTGCACTTAACCAACTATTTATTTACAAGATTGTCTACTTTTCAGAATTTCAACAGATATGTCTGTCCGGACATTAGTTTTAACCACATTGCTACATAAAGGCCTTTCCATAAAGTGTTGATATCTTTTTCTGGATTGGAACTTTCCCATCAAATCGAGAAACAAATACTCTTCGCGTCCGGTTATCATTCGTATGGTTGGCTAATAAAACACAACTTAAAGCCGGAATACATTTTAGTCATAACAAAATTAGTACAGTGTCACAGTAATCATTGTTATGAACTATGTTCAGGATGAACAACACTTGGGTTGATAACCTGAACTGTTTTATTGTATTTAAATGCCGAAACCGAAGAGCGGATCCAATAATTTTTTGAAAAGGCTTATACGAAAAAAAACAGCATACAGCCTTGAAGTAACAGATCATGACATCAACGCAATAAATGTAGAAGACAATGAATAAAAACAAAAATTGTTCGAAACCGAATCTTTAAAGCAGAAGATAAAGAAGATGAAAATTGTGACCTCATTTTTCTTGTTCAGAAAATACAATGTTATTGTCGCTGTCAGCTGATAAATGAAAGGATGTGAAGTAAATGCACATGGTTTCTACCAAACAATGGGACAAAGGTAGACAAAACCAATGAACCACGTATTTATTGTTATTCTTCTTCATCTTGAAGTAACAATGATGCCTCAAAAATGAGGTTCTCTCATACAGTTGATGGATTAATCTCGATGGTGATTATCGTACAAAAAATTTAAAAAAAAACATTTCAGAATGGCGAATGGTTGACTAAAAGAGAAAATAAATGTAAGAGCTTGATTGCAAATGTATATTGTAGTTTTTGCTGATATCATAGTACAATAAATTTTGAATAAAGAATCAATTATTAAAAAAAAATTGTGCATAGCAGCTGATTAATGGGCATCAAAACGGGAAATTAATCTAAAAAATTCAGAAATGTCTTTAAATTCGATTACAATATTAGCTTTTACAAAAATATGTGTAAATAAACAGTATTTATCATTTACTAGCCCCTTTCTATTATTAAGCCAGATTTTGTTTGCTATCCGGACACACCCTATTATAGTTGTTGTTCATCGTTTTCGTTTCTTATGTATATGTCGGATAGCATTCAATTTCTTGTACAGTTTAGTTTATTTATCTACACTATTTGAATACTTGGATGAGTTGGACTCAATAAAATTTTGAAACAGTTTTACATTATACCAATAAACCAGACAGGATTGTAAAATTATTTTCCTGGAAAATATAAGATGCAGGTTGAAGAAAGAGGAGATACCTAAATGTGCCGCCATACAATAAAACATTTGATATTATCTAAAATGCGGCATTCAATGATGTAAATGCTAATTTCAAAGCTGCCATCGCAGAACCTAAAATGATGAGTATTTGAACAATTGTACATCATAGCAGTATAAATAAAACTGAAGTTGATTAAATTGTATAAATCCTTCTTTGTTACAAAATTTACAAAAAGTAAAAGACAACATGAATTTACTGATAAAAAATAGTAGGTGTTAATACAGATCCTTACAAAGTGCCAAAGTTGTCCAAGAATGAGAGAGAGATTGCCATTAACAAGATCGAAACTGACAAAGATGTTCAAGAATCATTACTGAAGTGAGGGTAAACATCTTTCAAACATACTAGGTTAGTTTACATTGTGACTTCAAGATTTAAATGTCATAAAAATAATGTTCCATTGCTTGATTTAACAGCTCAGAAATGAATTATGCAAAACCTAATGAAGATCCAGCTATATATCGTTGTTTGTATAGACATTTGTGTAATTTTGGTACCCAGTACAATAAGGAGAGATCAGTGTCTTCATCTTTGATTGAAATCCTTAACGAAAGCAAATCAGTGTATGGTTCTGTAATATCTCCTCCTTAGTCAAAGAATGTATGTGTATGATGGATTGTCCTTGGTATTACCAATGCCTAATTCTCTCATTAAACAATCGATATAATGACTTTTTCGAATGAAAATGATGTTATTCGGAACTTATCTGACGGAACAACGAAACATTTGTCATAAATGGAAGACAAGAATCTGGCAACATCGGCATTTTTGACATCGGATGATGCTTTAATTCCCATAAACATTCGTAGCTGACGAATCAAGAAACTAGAGCAGTAAATGCATTGCTAGGTACTGAAAAAGTTTCAGGTAATCGACTGGTATATCCTAGCACTTAAACCACAGTACATATTGTAAATGAAAATGCCCTGAAAGATAAAAAACGTAATGACTTTTTTACGTGTCTTTATGGAATTGACCTTGCTTTTGGGGAATTTAAGGAAAATTAATAGTCGGTATGAATCTCGCACTTGTGTGTACTCCAATCCAGCAGTCTTTAAAGGCTGCAAATTAACCATTACCCAAGACTTAACATTCAATAAATGACATGTTCGAAATTTTACATTCAGAATATTTTTGTCAGTTTAAGGTTCAATTAGAGAATACTTCTTCAGAGGATCCTAAATATATACTTAATATATATTTAATATGTTTTTTTCCTATTTTAAAAGTTCAGTCAAGCAATACTTGTACAGAGAATACTTGATAATATGTTGATGCTTTTGTGTTACAATTGTTAATTGTTCAATCATACAAAAGCTGTACAGAGGAAACTTAATAATATATTGGTGCTTTTTGTTTTAGAATTGTGAATTGCTAAATGTTTTTATTGACTGCATAGATTGCTGTCAAACATCAATGTTAAGTTGATTAAAAGACAAAAATAAGCTTTATAACATATTGATTACAATAGGTTTATTTTATTGCATGAAAAACTGTCACATGATATTCAATTAAAAATCGACTTGACTCGCTTTAACTTTCACATTCATTTCTCAGGTCTGCTTAAAAACGATATTGACTCGCTTTGAAGATCTATCTTAAATAGCCAATGAAAAGCAAATTTACATGGGGTCACCTGGCTTTCGGCCGATCAAAAAAGCTGTAGTTTAAGTATGTTCGGGAAACCTAATATTCAGAAGGAAGAAAATAACGTTGGGCTAGCAAGAGACGTTTGTTGTTCTCATTTTAAACCAGAAGCATTTTGCAACAAGTAGGCTGCTATTTACAAATACCCAGAAGGTGATCGAAACTAAGAACATGCGATACACAATCGGGATATGCGCTTTAGTAGTTCTGCAGATGTCTTCTTGATTACTTATGACAGGAATAATTTTCAGACTGAGTAACGCAAGGTTGTTGTTTTTTGAGAAAAAAATGTGTACAGTATGTTGCAAAGTCGATTAATTTTCTTTACATGTACATATACATATTATACATGTTGTTACTGTACATATATATAAAATCAAATAAAAATGTCATGAACCTTAAATAATGTACTGATAGCTTCTTGATGTATGCATCTTTATGTGAAGAGATCTGAAAGCACGCTGAATACAATTATGTTAAGCTCAAAGAAAATCTTTGAAAAGCCTAACAGTTACTAAGTAAGCTGATTATTATGTAACAAAGCAATTATTGGTCTTTTGAATCGGTCAATATGAGTTTTATCAAACCTAAAAATCATAATACAAACCTCCGCCTCCGACGTCGGTCAATATCAATTTTTAGGTCTATTCAAACTCATATCGACCACTATAAAGATCATGATTGTATAATATCAGGTGT
The DNA here is from genome assembly GCA_002080025.1 of Modiolus philippinarum. Lineage (NCBI taxonomy): Eukaryota > Metazoa > Mollusca > Bivalvia > Mytilida > Modiolidae > Modiolus > Modiolus philippinarum. Next base: position 74,933 of record MJUU01058335.1, on the reverse strand, counting down.
TGAAAAATTCCCCGGCTATACAAGAGACGAAACAGAATGGTGTACTTTAGATATTAAATTGCCGTCTTTCATCATTTTTCAATGAAAAAAATAACATTTGATATGGTGAATAATATTAATAACATTAATAACACCATCCAATATATTAATAATATTAATAACACCATCCAACACTATATAATTATAATCAAATAATAACATATTTGATATGTCTGAATTCAAAATGAGGATAACATTATTGTCTTGATATGGAAGACCAATTGATAAAAGCTGTGATAAAAGTTAAACAAAACCAAAATAGAGTTGTTACATAATGCATTATTGCCTTAACATAAGACTAGGATTATAGTACAAGTAATAGATAAAATTATATATTCTGATAGTACCCCTTTTCAGAAATTAAGGGGGTATCCCAACAAATTAAATAAAAGAAAAAAAGAAAAATTTAACTTTCTGTTCATTAGGAGTACATCAGATCTTCTCAAACAACATATTAAAATCTCAAAATATTTAACCGTTTGAATTTCGAATAACAATGGATGAATTGTGGCATGTTTAGATATTGATTTGTAATCACGTCCGACTTGCAAAATAGGGAAGGGGTATAAACTCGCCATCTTTTCAATATCTTACCTTAAAAATTAAATGAAATGAATAGTTGAAACAAAAAGCCTGGAATATTTTCTTGATATTTATATTTTGATACTCTTGAAAAAAATAAAGACAAGTTCAAATATTCGGTCTAAAATGTAATCGGATCTGAACATTAACCAGCTAGAAAATATGTTTAGGGGGTTTGACACCCAGGAAATATTTTTGTCTTAAAAAAAATGTGTCTTTGAATTTCTGTAAAAAATTATATACAATGTATATATTATATTGTATTGGCATGAAGAACTAACAAAATTTCAAAAACATTCTCTGAAAATTAAGGTTTCAAATGGACTTAAACAAATGTGGTAAGGGAGGAGGTTATAAGAAACGGGGGGGGGGGAGTTATTAGAGCTGTATACTTTTAAAAAATTTCAATTTGAATATATATGAGGAAATAAATAATAACAGCTCGTGCACTGTATGCTCTAGACAACTCTATACGAAAACGGTTCCCTGCACTGTACGCACCATGAAAGGGTTCCCTCGGGAAAAGTCCATAACAATAATTGGCTCGTGAACTATAGTACAATACAACAATGTAGGTAAACGGCTCCCCGCACTTTACGCATCAGATAACACATAAAGAAAACGGTTCCCTCAGGAGAAGTCCCTAATAGTATCGGCTCATGCACTGTACGCACCATCCAACACTATATGAAGACAGTTCTCTGCACTATACGTGCCAGATAAAGCTATAGAAAAACTGTTCCCTGCACTTTACGCACCAGATACCACTATTGGAAAACGTTTCCCTGCACTGTACGTACCAGACAACACTACAGGAAAGCGGTTTCCTCGGGAAAAAGTCAATAAAAATCGTTTCTAGCACTATACGCACCAAACATTATGAGAAAAAGGTTCCCTCAGGGGGAGTTCATAATGATCATCGTCTAGTGCACTGTACGTTCCAGACAACACTATAAGAAAATGGTTTCCTGCTGTGCAAGCACCAGATATCACTAAAGGAAAACAGTTCCCTGCACTGTGCACACCAGATAACCCTTTTAGAAAACGTTTCCCTGCATCGTACGCACCACACATGGGGGGGGGGCAGGACCTTTTTCGGGATGTCGGGATTGGATGTTTTTAAGCCCTGGATTTCGGGATTTTTATGATTTAAGCCCGGGATTTCTGGAATTTTATTCACCGGGAATCGTGATTTCATCAGTCTTTAAGTTTCTTTGTAGTTCGGGATTTCGGGATTTAGAAAAAATGAAGTCGGGTTTCCGGGATTAGACCCCCTCCTGCCCCCCTCAGATACACTATAAGAAAAGGGTTCCCTCCATTGTACGAACCAGACAACACTATAGGAAACAGTTTCTGCGGGAGAAGTCCGTAATAATAATAGTCTCTTGCACTGTACTCAACAGCAAACACTTCAGAAAAACGGTTATATCGGGAGAAGTCCATGATAGATTAATTTGAGAGAAAACAGAGTAAGTTTTGTTTCTTTTTTATCAGTATATTGACTTTCAATCTGATAAAAAGTCAAAAGGCATACGCAATTTAAGGCAGTGCTCTTTAAGAAATGTTAAAAACTTTGTATATGGTATTGGGAAATCATATTAACATGGGATTTATTAGGAAAGTAAAGTAAGTGAGAACCGAACCAAAATCCAAAAGCGAACAATCCAAGGACAATGGTAACACCAAAAGAGAAAAAAACACACAACATGGGTACGGCACAGAAAAGAAAAATAAAGACACACACACACACAAAGATGAACAACACAGACCCAATAAAAAACCATAAGTGAGATCAGGTGCACCGGTAGAGTAAGCATCTCCTGCTTCTTATAAGACACCCGCCGTGTTGAACATGTCAAATCCGGTAGAGGAAACAACAATTAAGCTTTAAAGGGAAAGATCTGTTGTCATCTGGGAAACAGATATCACATAGCGGTCTACAAGATGGTGATGTCGACCGTAAAACTTCTGGAGGGATGACTTCAAATTTTGGGTAACATACCGTTGTTGAAGTAGCCTATTTGTGAGCAACCGGGCTCTATCAAGGAAGTCACTGTATCGAATACAGGCTCTTGAATAGCGAATGAGCTGAGAGATGTAAACTCCATATGCCGGCGCTGTTGGGTTGTTGCGACAAAGAAAAGGGAAGTTTACTATTGGAAAGGTGAAGTCATCGCGTTTGTCGTACAGCTTAGTTTGAAGTCTACCTCTGTTGTCAATTTCAAGGTGAAGGTCAAGGAACGAGGCTGATGTAGAAGTGTCTGTGGTATCCTTAATTTCGAGCTCTTTTGGATAGATCAAATGAAGAAAATCACCAAAGCGAGGGCTGTTTAGTGACAAAATATCATCTATATAACGGAAGCTAAAATTGAAGGATTGGGCCAGTTTTTTATCGTTATTTTGAAGAAGCCCTTCGATGAATTCAGCTTCATAAGAGTGACGAAACAGATCGGCTAGGAGAGGCGAACAGTTTGTGCCCATAGGAATTCCGATAGTCTGTTGAAAAACAAGTCTTCTAAACTGGACAAATATATTGTCGATCAGAAACTCTAACATTTTAATCACTTCTTCCTCTGTATGTTTTTTTCCGATTAGGAGTCATTTTTCACAAAGTAGGCTTGTTCTCTACCTACAACAATGTACAGGATAAATATTTTTCTCAGTTTGGAGTTGTCCTGAAACGGAATTAATTTCGTCAATAAAGCTCATATTGCTGATTGGATTTGAATTTTATGGAACCGCCAAATTTCCTTATTAGGACAACTCAACACTATGTTTCTTATAATTCATAACTATTCTATTGTACATAAGAACAAAAAAGGGTCAAACAATTATGTCTTATTAGCATAATCATCAAACTTTTCTATGCAGAATAAGAAAAAACAAGATGTGTTTGTGAAACACTACATATGCCCCCAGATTCCCAATTTTACCCCTTTTCGACCCCTATGACCTTGACCTTTGACCTTTGACCTAATTTTTTTTGCATATTTATGTTCCTCTTGACTAGACCTATACACTTGCCAAGTATCAAAAGTCTACCTTATATAGTTCAAAAGTTATAGCCAAGGTTAAAGTTTCGGACAAACAGACAGACAGACAGACAGACAGGACAAAAACAATATGCCCCCGATACTCGATCTGGGGTACATAAAAACAAATATAGGGAGCAATACAAGTTTATGTAACCAATTTATGACATTCAGCGTTTACTGCTGCAAAATATGTCTTTGAAAACAGAATACTCATTGCCAATGAATCTTCTAAAACGCGAATTTATACAATTGACAGTATCAACACTAAGACCAAATTTTACACAATTTTCAATACATTTAAAGAAACATTTTTCCCCAAGTTCAACATCCTCTTTAAACTCAGCATAGTCTTTAAACTCAGAAAGGTCTACATCTCTTGATTCATCTAAAAAGACCAAAAATATGGACATAAATGCAAAGTAACAAAGCTGATGCGTGTTTAAAGATACTGGATCGTTTGGAAGTATAGGTCTCTCATGTTTCAAATCATAAAGAGCCTGCTTTATTTCAGCCATTTTCCCCAATTTATTAAAACAGCACGCCCGAAGAAAATGACAATATAAATTTGGTGGATATATTTGTCCAGCCAATTCTCCGTTTGTCATCCATTCAGCAAGTGGAAACATATCCCTTATTTCTGGTAACGAAATCTGAGATCCAACTGGTATCATTACTTCCGACAATAGAAAGAGTCTTGCTTTATCCGAAGAGGAAAGCTTAAGGCCACAACTTTTACTTTCTATATCTTCTGCATCGCACAGGGCCACTGCACCATTTTGGCTGTAGTACAAAGCATCTTTCATTCTCTGGATGGCATAATCTGTAATTTCAAGACACTGGTGATATTGTTTTCGACCATATAACCATGAAGCTAATACTAATTTCCCAGCTGCTATATCGGTTGTTATCCCGCCGATTAGAAATCTCATGAATAGTTTGTACAGTGCATATAAATGTTTGTTTCCATTATTGCTTGATAATTTAATACAGTGACAAAGATTTTGCAACGCCATGTTTCTAATGACAGTTTTATAGCACTTGTCATGATATTTGAAAAGATATTTTCTTTGTACATTTTTAAATACAATCTCAGATCCTTTCAAACGGTATTTCTTGGACATACATCCAAATACAGATGCCTGAAGGTGTGAAACACTAGCTCGGCAGATTTCATTGATTTCCAATACATGAAGCTCTCTTTCTTCAAACGCAGGAGATACTGGTAAATGTTTGTACCACAGACATCGAACGGTTATACTCCGGAATATCATGTCTATCCCGTCATCCATAATAGGACGGATTACAGTAAGTAGCTGTTGTTTTGCTTTATCTGTTACTTTCTTCCTGAACATATTGTTGTTAAGAATGAAATAGTTTGCACAATATTTGTTTTCGATGCACTTGATGAGACGCTTTAAGCAAATCCACACACACGTAAGTATATTATCTGCTGTCCACATGTTCCCCGGAGTTTCTTCTATTGTCCAAAATAATATTGTTTTCATGAAGTAAGAACACAGCAAGTTGGCAACTGTATGATATCCATTTATAACCTCTTTGAGAAACAATTTTAAAAACCCATATGTTAATAACTGTACATGATTGAATGAATGAATGAGTGTAGTCTCTGCCACTGAAAACGACATTCTCCAATCCACATCTTGATTCCCATTATATCCAATTGGCACGACATGACAACCCTGTTTAATGATAGATGTTATTGCATGTGATGTTGGCCAACCATATTGCCTTCTCCTCTTGTGCCACTCTTCTGCTGCAGCTGGCCATTGATCTGAGGCGAGACAAACAGCAAGATCCGTGTCAAGTCCATTTCCATAGTGCGACCTGCAAGGTCCGTGCTGTTGGTAATTTATTTTTTCAAAGTTTCTGCTGTTGACCTTTGCCATACATACGTCTGAAAACTCTGAATTTTTTAGAATTCCTAGAAACGTTTTTGTAGAAATATGGTAGCATTTTATAATTACAAACCCTGGATATTCAATTACAGGTTCCGCATGAAGCAACATCTTACACTTTGGTGGTAATATATTTGGTAGGTCTGTAAAATAGACCTTTTCATTTTTTGGCCAAATCATTATGTCTTCGTCACTTCCCATCATGTCTAATCCTTCTGCTTTACTTCCGCTAGGTATCATGTGACCACCAATATCTCCGCACATCGATATGTTATATCTTTCCAAAAAAACTTGGCGTCGTTTTTTCACTATTGTGTCTGTTCCAATGTGCCTATTTAAAAGCATATAAAACTTGCTAGACAAGTTTTTCAAGGACACTTTGTTTGAATCTGTGACACCTGGAATTAAACTTGAGAATGATAAAACTCTGCTGACAAGTGGATACACATTTATTTATATTTAAATTCCAATTGCAATATTTTAAAAAAGTACTTCAAGGTAATTCTTTATATGTACTGCACTGCCCTCAATTAATTTTATTATAAAGTCACAGCATTCTGCTATTACTTGAAGGGAAAAATTGTTTTCTCTAATTTCTGTACTGTTTTGACTTTTCTCAAACACTATGAAAATACGTTTCTCCTCCAATGATAATGTTCACGATAAATTCAGGTGGACAAAATTTCCCTGTGCATTGAAAAGAAGGCTTTAAATCGGTGAATGTTTAAATGCCTGATTTTATTTTTATTTTTTTTTCTATAAAACGAGAGGAATTGGGAATAAATCAGCTCAAATCTTGAAACCAGACAGAAAGATCGGAATAAACAAACAAGTAAAATCAAAAAGGTTGCTCAATTTCAAAATACACGTTTGTTGTTTACAGTACATTGATATTTTGATATATCTTTATTATATAATTCATTCTCATTAGCTCTGCTTGAAATTTAGTCTTCGGAATTAAAGTAGTTCATATGCTTAACTTTTAACATATGTTCAAATATAAAAACAAGGAACAGACATTATTTAGATTTACGAAGCTCTTCTGATGACTCTTCTGATTATTTTTTACAATATTTTACAAAAGGATAAGGAGTAACTGAACACGAGACCATAAAACATATGTTAAATCCAACTGCAATTAATTTTAATGGGCTGAAATTTCTTAGCACTAGAACCCAAACATAGGAAATCCATAAATTCAAAAAAATGTTCAAAATTCATAAACCAAAAATCCGAATAATCAGTAATATCAAGTATAGCGAAGGACAAAACTACGATGGAGGGACCTAAAGCTTAGGTCTTAGATTTTACTTAAATTAAGATAATAGTATAAACAAAGTGTACATCTGATGAACTAGGACACCACATCTAAGAAAAATAAAGAACATACATCTCAACACGAGGTAAAAAAAAAATTTAAAGTTTTTTTTTTTTAATTGCAATATGAGTTAATGTTGAAAAACAATTAATAAAGAAAATTCAAAGACCAGAATTCATGGCGGAATGATTTTTAATTTATTAAATTGACGTGAAGTAACTCAAACGGAAGGTTGTTTAAGGGGGTTCGCTACTCCATTCGAAAATAAATAGGATTTCAATTAAACATGATTTTTTATTAGAAAATTAAAAAAGAAGTAATTTAGGTGAAAAAAATTGATAGGTTGATGTTCTCGTTTTTGAGATTTAAACGATTGAAAATTTGGCGGGAAACTGAACTCCTCTGATTTTTCATAGGATTAACATTATTAGGTTTGACCATGAATGAATATGACAGAATAAATAGAATTCAATGAAATTGTTATAGAATGCTCATAAATATATATAAAATGAAATTATAGAAAAAAATAAGGGGGTCAATGTGCAAAAAATTATAATGCTTTTAAATGGATAAAACCCGAGGATTCCGAAAATCTGACAGAAATTCCAAAACATGAGGAGCGAACCTTCTTAAGATAAAACAACCTAAAAAATCATCATGATCTCTGTTCATGTATTTTATGCTTACACAAGAACAGTCGTTGTATCTTCTGTAATTATCTAAAGAGCAAACGTTATTCTGATATAAGTTTGATAAATAAAACTGATGAATACCTTTGCCTGGAAACATCTCGGATAAGCAATTAACAAATTCCGCCATATCTCTCTATCCATTTATCCTTGTAGGACCTCCTGAAAAGAAGTGTCAAAGATACACGACTTGTTACGAGTGATAAAATGCATTACTGAAAACAAAACAAAAATTGTCAGTTCAACATTTTATGACGAAGAAAATAAAGATCATAATAAGCGTCGCATTATTTTAAGCTAAATTTCATGATTCAAACACCCCCCCCCCCCCCCCCCCCCCCCCTCCTAAGCAAAAAGAAAAAAAAAGAAAAAAACCTACAATGGTCGAAAGTCCCAATTACATTAACAGTCTAGCGGGGAACTGTACAAGGTATAAGTAAACCACCAATAAAACAAAAAACAAAAAAAGACATACGTAAACACCGATAGGAACTCAGGATAGCCAGACTTAGTACCTGTATTAGCAACAGCTAGCCCGTCTGTCTCTCTATCTAAGAACCTTATTACGACCATTCTTTTCATTTATGCTAAACCATTTTTTTATTAATCCATTACCCAAGTCTCTTGAAAAAAGATGCATGCTTACATGGCTCAATTTTGCGCCTAATTTAGGCGCCATGGCGCCTGAAATTACGATTTTTCGCCTTAAATTTGCCAATAGGTCGCCAGTTTGGCGACCAAGAAATTGTAAGTCGGCCACCATCAAAATCGGATATATATCAAATCCTTTTTAATCACTGTCTATTGTCTTGAAATATAATGTTCATATAAAACATTTGCTGGCATTTGCTTGATAGATCAAGAGTGTTTTTAGCATTCTGTTGTGTCTGCTATTTCGGACCCATTCCCAATGACAAAACTCCTAATTTTTTCTAATTTGTTTCAACAAATTCCTAACTATTTGAAGTTTCCAAGTAACAACATTTGTTGGAGTGACACTATAATAAAATTCACACTCCCTCTGCTTTTATTAATTAGAAAACGATCTCAAAACATCCTAGGCACGTTTTGTCAAGAAGTAAACAAATGTGACAGGAAGTCGGTTATCTCCCATTGTTTTGTTTCTTTGTCGGAAAATTAAAACACATAGATTATTCTGAAGTGTAGTGAAAATTAAAAAAAAATGCAACATTTGTTGAGGGTTTGTAGAAATATACAGAAAATAGTGGAAAATGAAAGAACTTTCCATTAAAAATGTTCAAATATGTTATGTTTTTGTTTTTACGTCCTGTGAACTGAATTTATAATTTGGTGGAAAACTGTAGGAACATATCTTTCTATAATTTATTCATCCAACTTTAATATATTTTGCTTCTTAGAGTAAATTGATTTTCCTTAACTGATGGTTGGACTGATTGGAAATTCCCAAAAATGACCCAAGACCTTTTTCAAAAATACCCAGATAAAACCTGTTAATGTAACACAAGTCTCACACCCCTACATCTAGCATCCCCTTAAAAAGTGAAACGGCAACAAACTCTTAAGAAGCTATTTCTGAACGTGAAAGTCATAGTTCAGCAAAAATGAAATACCAGTTGATAAAAACAATGGTACCTCTGCTTTATATACAGCTATACATGCTATCTTCCTAGTACCATCAGTACAGAAATAACATCTAGAGAAATTTCAAAATAGTGGCTCAAGTCATTTTCCTAATTAAATATGATAAATCAGCCAACACCACTAAGTGCAGATACTGCAAGTGAAAATTGTACAAAGTGAACAAAGGGGAAACGGTGTCAATAATAAAATCTGTACAGTGGTTTTAGTATTATTCCTCTTTCAGTCAATTATTAGGTTTTCAACATGGAAATAAATTCCTCTCAGTAAGTGGTATTTTGACAAGTAAGTAATGATTGGCTACGGAAATATTTTTGAGCTTAGGAGCCTTGTGTCAAAATGCTACTTACAGGCCTGCTGCTTGATTTACACCGGAATATTTTGAAATGTTTATGCCACAGTTCAAAATGACTTTGTCTTTTTAAAATCTAGGCAAATTTTTCATGATAACATTGCTTATTTTTATACTTCTGGAAGTAATTTGTAAGATTTCTATTTAACAAAAAGTATAGAGGTAACTATAATTTAGCCAGATGTTTTGTGATTAGTCCAACATAAGTTTAAAGAAAAGTGAGAGCTTATTCTCGATGTGATTGAAATACTAATATATATGTTTTTGTCAAGAAAGAATGACGTTTCAGCGAAAGAACTGTAAGCTGCTACATAAAGTCCTCTTGGCATCAAACCTAGTCCTTCTTAACATTTATGCACATCTGAAATATTTGTAAAATGCGTTGATGATATATATGTATAGTCTTACCTCAGTAAACAAGAAAGATTCGGTAGAATGAAGTATGCTCGCAGTTTTAAAACGCCAGGGTGAAATTTCCCAAGACATGTATATTAATCCATGTTCATCAACGCCTTATAACATTCAGACTTTTAACATGAAAGCTTTACATATGATCTTGAGGAAGACTTCCTTTTTAAAGTGATTGTTGTCAAAGACATTTTGTTTTCTTTTATTTTCATATAACAAAAAGATATTACTTTGTTTTGTTTTTTGTTTTTTGTTTTTTTTTCTCTCTTAACTTTCACACGATAACATCATACTGACTAATTCTACTAAACAATCCATATAGCTTGCGCATTTTAGTTCGTCACAAAATTGATAAAATCACGTCGCACAAAGACAAAAGTCTTTTATAATGACAAACTTAACTATTTTCTATCATTTCTGAATATATCAGTTCTTTAGCTCAAGTTATAATGGTAAAATTTCAAAAGGTTGTTAGTTAAGTTCAACCCTATTTATTTATCCTGGTTTGGAAACAAGTCATAGCAACTGATATCAATACCTCTCCAGCTTGTGATGTGAGATAAGCCTGCATAATGGTAGAAGTCTAAGAAGGGATTTTTAAGAAGGACTTGCGGCCGCTCTTCGTGACCATCATCGCAAATGGTGTCAGGGGATTGCCGAAAATCAAGTCCATTAAATTATCATTCCGACCGGGGATCGAACTTCTGATCTTTGGTTTGGCAGTCTGACAAGCAAACCACAACACATCAACGCCCCGTTTACTGACAAGAAACATCACTTATAATACTGATAAACATCAACTTAATGAATCATGGCTGATACCGAAAAAAAAGATAAAATGCAAACAAAATCGAAGTTGCATTAAAACAGTAAATTTCGATATGCTGTACACGTCTTCTAATCATCATCAACATTAAAATCAAATGATGTGGAAAACCATAATCCAAACGTATTCCAAAAAGAAGTACTCAATTCCAAAAATATCGAAATAGGAAGCCAAATCCAATACCAAGGGCATCTACTGACTGAAGCCTCAGTAATTTTAAGTGGTTACATGTATAATTTTGATAAAACAGTAAATTTCTATAACATGCAAGGTAAAATTTTCATGTCAGACAATTCTGACTATTGGGCTGGTGAATACCCTCGGGGACCTCTGGTCAAGCAGCAGTGGCATCGGCCCAAAAAACAGTACTCGGAATCATTACTGCTATCTTCATTATCAAAAATGAACATACGCATACATAAGTTCAATAAATAGTCAGCATGATATTTTATTGTGCAGCAGCTATATGATATCTTTTATTTTCGAAATGGCATTTCAATGCTTCTTCATTTATCCAATGTTGCTTGGGAGGGGGGGGGGTAAATTCATTTCGTTCAACAAAGAATAATTCAGTTAGAATATCGTTTTGTCAATTTCGATTCCTGTTTTTTCATCGAATGTATTATTATGATTAATTGATGATCAATTCTAATGATCCTTTTACAAATTGATTTTGCTGCAATTAATGTCGATCTTTAAAGCTACTTTGACAAAGAAAAATAATTCTACTCTTTAGGATTTGGGCTTCGGTACTAAACAGGAAGGCTTTAAGGAAGGCTTTATCTTATTAACTTTATCCAGGTGTGTCAGTGTTTTTTAAGGTAATTATTTTATTTATATTTTTGGAACTCTCCATACTTCTTCCGTGAATAACAAATTTTAGCCTCTTCGCTATTAATAAGTATAAGAACTGTTACCATGAATGAAAATAGTCCTGAAGTGTTACCGTACACTAAAATTGGTACTTTTTGTCTCGCCTGCGACGAATGTCGCGAAGGCGAGACATAGCGACCATAGATTCCGTCGTCGTCGTGAACATTTGGTTTACCCAAATGTTATTTTTTTTTGAACTTGAATAACTTTCTCACATCATGTTCAATATCACTGAAATTTTGACACAATATTCAGTGAAACTTTATTATTGAATCCCAAATTCAATTTTGAAAAAGAAAAATTCCAATTTTTCAGTATTTTGCCATTAGTTGGACTTAGTTTTTTTCGATCAAATGTTTTGGTTTGCAACATATCTCAGCACCTACATGTCATAGACAGATAACGATTGGTAAGTGGTTACATCTTTAGTAGTAACCAAGATCCATACCAGAATTATGTCACTTATATTTTCCGCATCAATGAATTTGGTTTAATGTTCACTCTAGGTCCATATAATTATCAACAAAATTTGGATAAAAAAATTAATTTTGATGTAGATTGTAAATTTCCTGAAAATGTCCAAGACTAACAATTTTTGAAATTTTTGCATATAATCAATTATTCCAGTCATTTTTTCATATGACGCATAATTCAGAAAGATTAGAATCCAAAAATGTAGTTCCAACTTTGGTAAATTTCCTGAAACTCTCAAAGACCAGCAATTTTTTAGAATTCTTGTTAGAAACCATGCTTTTTTATGCATTTAAGTCAAGACAAATGTTTCCAATGGTAAGATTTCAAAAAGTGTTGATTCCAATGTAAATTTCCTGAAGCTCTCAAAGACGAGCAATTTTGGGGAAGCCTTGTTAGCAACCATACTTTTTTTTGCCAAAGCAAATATTTTCAATGGTTAGATTTCAAAAATTTTTGATTTCAATTTTGGTAAATTCCCTGATACTCTCAAAGACCAGTTATTTGTTTGAATTCTCCTTAGCAACCACATCTTATTAAAGGCCAAATTATGACAATGGAGTGAGCAGGCGAGACACCAGGTTCTGCGGAACCTTTACGAATTATTTTAATTTAGTACAGAATTTAGTGTACGGTAACAGTTCAATGTTTTTTTTTCTGTTAATAACCTATTATCGGTGTTGTTCCAAAACGGTGTGTACAGAACAGTGGCTATTGACGACGTAGGACGGTGATATCATAAAGATTAAACTTCTTTAAATGATAATATTGTCAAATAACAGCCAAAACTCAAACAATACAATTCAGTTTATACTTTTATGTCTAGCCGGATTAGGACTCAGAAAAATCCTGCTCGAAAATGAAAAGAAAAAGTTTTTAGACACTTTTGTTAAAGTTGCCAAATCATTTAAACAAAAAAGTTTGAATCAAGAGAATGAAAGTGTACATGAATAAGGATGGATTCCCTAACGATAATCATTGTAGTGGATTGGAAATACTTTGAGGAATACATCCGTCTTACAAATAAAAGACTAAACGAAGTCGTTTGTGCGTGAAAACCAGTAAAAGTAACAGATGGAAAGAAGATACCACCGTACTATTGAAGAAAAAAATGACAAAACTTTTCAAAATGACAAAAATGAGACAAGACGACGATTTAATTTAAAGGGATACACAAAGGAAGTACAGTTTGTACGAATGTAAAAAGAAATGTTTATTGATTCGTCATAAATTTGTAAAATCTATAAATATATATGAAAAAGAAAGGAAATATTTATATTTATATTTTTGCTTTGCATCCGATGAAGACGGCTGTGGCGTCGAAATATAATGCAAATACTTTGAGTCCCTATAGACAGAAATGAGTACCTTTTTGTGATTAAAAGTTGCAATTTCTATATAAATATCAACGCTTCCTTACCCATACACGAATAACCAGTGGACAACAAGACAAATAAAAAGAAACAAATAACCCCTTCAAAAAAGGCAAACAAAAACAAACAAAAATCAAAGAAAACTCGAAAAACTGAAATACAGAAAAAAAACTATATGGACCTGTTGGTCTGAGTGCGAAGCGTAGCGTAGCGCTCAGAGACCCGATAGCATAAATGCAAGATTGGTTCATTACATAAACGATAATTTGAGCCAAATTTGACGAGAATTCGTTGAGAAATAAAAAAGTTATAAACGGTTGAAGCGATTATAATTTTAACTGAATCAGACCATGCACCTTTCTATTATCCAACATTATTAGGGCCCCGCATGGAGATACGGGTGTCCTATAGTTTTCACTTTGTCTGTCCGTCTGTCCGTCCGTCAACAATTTTTTTTCGTCAAAGATTTCTTGGCTTGTATGAGTGGGAATGATTTGAAATTTAGTCTGAAGCTTGGAAATGATGAGTTGTATTGTGTAAGCAATTTTCAAGTTTGTCAGACCTCCACTTCCTGTTTGCCGATACTTTGATATTTTTACTTTAACAAATTTTTCGTTACAGATTTCTTGGCTTTTACCATAGGGAATGATTTGAAATTTGGTCTGGAACTGGGAAATGATGATTTGTATCGTGTAAGCAATTTTCAAGTTTGTTGGGTATCTATTTCGTGTTTGTCGATACTTTGATTTTTTTATTTCTCTGAACAAAATTTTCGTCAAAGATTTTTTGGCTTGTGTAAGTGGGAATGATTAGAAATTTGGTCTGAAGCTTGGAAATGATGACTTGTATTGTGTAAGCAATTTTCACCATTGTCAGGTGTCCACTTCCTGTTTGCCGACACTTTGATTTTTTAATATCAACAAAATTTTTGTCACAGATTTCTTGGTTCTACAATAGGGAATGGGTTAAGATTTGGTCTGAAGCTTGAAAATGATGAAAGGTTTGTAACTGAATTACTTTCCGTTTTGCTGATACTTTGATTTTTCACTATACTATCAAGGGAGGAGATTATTGAAAATCACAACTCAGTTTTAACATCCTTTGGCATCAAAGCGGGTGACGAAAACAATCAGCTCCCCTACATCTACTGGGTCCCTAAACTTCACAAGAACCCATACAAACAGAGATTCATTGCGGGGTCTTCCAGATGCACCACCAAGTCACTTTCTAAGCTCCTTACAACTTTATTGACCGACCGCAGTCAGAGATGGCCTGAAAAGTTACTGTGATAAAGTTTACTCCACGAGCGGCGTCAATCAGATGTGGATTCTAAAAAATTCTAAAGATCTTCTTGAACAGCTATCCTCTACCAGTCTTAACCATTGCCACAGCATACAAACTTTTGATTTTTCCACTCTTTATACTACCCTGCCACACAATAAATTGAAAACAATAATTTCTGATTTGATACATCAATGTTTCTGCACTAAAAACGGAGAACGCAAATACTTATTTAGTAGTAGGGAAAGACAAAATATATTTTGTAAAGAACCACACTGAGTCAAACAAGAAGTACACGGAGAATGACGTAATCAAGATGTTGGAATTTTTAATAGATAATATTTTTGTCGAATTTGGAGGTCGCGTTTTTCAACAGACAATCGGGATTCCCATGGGAACTAACTGCGAGCCGCTATTAGCTGATCTCTTATTTTTCTCGTATGAAACCAAGTTTTTACAAGGGCTAACACAGAAAAAACAAAAATATTTAGCCCAGTCCTTTAATTTCAGCTTCCGCTACATATATGATAAACTTTCTTTTAATAATCAAAAATTCAAGGAATATTTACACCAGATCTATCCCAATGAGCTTGAAATTAAAGAGACTACTGACACACCTACTTCAGCTTCGTACTTAGATCTGTTTATATACATTGATGAAGATGGACGTTTGAAATCTAAGCTATATGACAAACGTGATGATTTTGAATACCCAATTGTGAATTTTCCCTTTCTGAGCAGCAATATACCTACTTCTCCAGCTTATGAAGTGTACATTTCACAGTTGATTCGTTACTGTCGCGCATGTAGTTTATACAGTGATTTTTTGAATAGAGCAAAAGCACTGTCCCAAATTGCTTAGTCAGGGATTTGTTAAGCCTTTGTTGCTTTCATCCCTTCAGAAATTTTATAGCCGTCACCATGATATCATTGACAGATATGACGTGTCTGTGTCCCAAATGAAAACGGACATTTTCAGCTAGATTTCACGTCTTCACGGATTTGACATAACCGGTTTTGACTCAACCCTGGATGGACTCACTGATAGTGTGACGGGTGCCGCTAGCGGAGCAGGACACGCTTACCCTACCGGAGCACCTGATGTCACTCCCGGTTTTCATGGGAGTTCACACTATGAGTGCCTTAGATTTTAATGCCGTCTTTTTATTTCTGTGCTGTCTCACGTCCTTGTTTTGTCTTTGTTTTTCTCTGTTGTCATTTTTGCCATGTCTTCGGATTTCGATTTTTGTAGTCTTCGCTTCCCTTGTTCCTGCGGTATTCTACTGCCGTTGTTTTTTAAATGACTTGATATTTAGTCTGAAGCTAAGAAATGATATAGTTTAGTAAAACTTCAAGAAATCACTGTATCCAGCAAATTACTGTATCAACACATTAGTGCGTCAAACACAATTTGAATCCACACTCATCTGATTTTTGCCTTTGCCCAGAGTTTCAGGATCGAAATTGCGGGCCCTTCCGACAACGCCTGTTTCAACATGCTCTAGTTTGAAAAATATTTGCTTTAAAAACTGCCACACACTGTGTAAAGTTCAAAATTATGCAACCTGTCAATATAAATAACACAAAACCAACCACAAAATACATTTATAATGAATTTTATCACACCCTTCAAAAGCTTTTAATTAGAATATACGGAATCTATTTCGTTTAGAAAAGATCTATTTTGTATTATAATGAGTTTTTCTTGGATTTCAATGAAATACCCTAGATATTTCACTTAAATTTTAGCGAGCAGAATAACGCAAAACTGCAGTGACTATCGAAGTGTGAAAAATCAGGCGCAAGATGATGCTGAAAATTTAGCTGGTTCCTTCACTGAGCTGAACATACATTTAATTCGGTTATAATTGTGCCGAAAGTACTCTTTTTAAGAATTGCTAAAAATTGTGTTCCCGCTAAGTATTGGCTAAATTTTAAGTGACATATCTGCGGTGAAAATCAAAGAAAAGCTTTTAAACAAAATAGACTTTTGCTAAACGAAATAGACCCCGTTTACTGAAAGTCCAAATTTAAAAACTCTTTTTCAACTGATCCGCTCTCACTATAAAAAGATATAGAGTTTTAAAGCTTGGACAGTTGCATCTCGCACAGTTTATCGTAGCCTGAAAGTGAGGTGTTTTTCTTCTATTGTTTGGAAATCTGCATTTACTCCCTTAAAAATGACAAAATATGTTGCATTATAAATTTTTTGAGATGACTCTTAAAATTGGTCATTTTAGACATAATTGTAGACATAAGTTTAAACTTAAGACCTTTCGTAACATATTTCACGAAAAGATATGGAGTAAATGAACATGAGACCATAACACATATGTTAACTCCAACTGCAATAATTTTAATGAGCTGTATGGCCATGTCTAATACCATTATTAACAAGTGCAGATACTTTTTAGTTTAAATAAACTTAAATGCAAAATATAACATTCAAAATATCATTTATTCTTGAGACAATCACAGAACGCAACTTGTAATGTGTCGTCACTTTCGGTCACAAAATATATCGGAATATACCATGTATGCATTTAATAAGCAAGTGAGGTCTCTAATAGATGTCTTGCCAGTCCCTGCTTGTCTGCTGAAGGACAAAAAAAATAGAACTTCCTTTTCAGAAAAACTTAACATGCTCACTACACTGTGAAATTGAAATCAAGGACAAAATCCATATAGCAGGCTGTCATGTATTACCCAAGACCAACCCACATAACAAATATTACTGATGAATAGATAATGAGGAAGTGACCTAATCAGAAAAAACTTAGCATGTTCACTAGACTAACAAAATGAGGTCACAGATAAAGCCATGTAGTAGAATGTCATGTTCTATCAACGATCATACAATATACCAAATGTCATTGCCTAATGTAGTAAGAAGGATAACAGGAAACATTTACAATTGCTGAAAATTGCAATAACATGCTAAAATCTGCCAGGTTACTACACAATGGCATGCAAAAACAAAAACACAAATAAGACAAAAAGACAAACGTAAACAGCAATAGGAACTCGGGACAGCCGATTACCATTATTACTTACTGAAAAACTGGCATGATCATAAACTGAACATGCCCACTAGACCATGAAATTGAGGTCAAGGACAAAACCAATAAAAAAGACTGTCTTATACTACCCACGACGAAACTACATATAAATTATCATTGCCCTACCACTGACGTTTATTCAGAAACTGATCTAATAAGAACATAACCATGTTCATAAGACCATTATACTGATACAGATAGTCATGTGCAATCTACATACACAAGCATATATGCTATAAGTTAAAGGGCAGCATTATTTGGTATCACTGGTAGATATGCTTTGATCTTGTTTGGCCATTTTGATCTTATCACGATCTTAACAAGCTTAAAACAATTTTGTTAAGACTGTGTTAGATATTCAGTCGTATTTCAAGATAACTGCTTTCAAGGACAACCTGTTCCGATGATCAAGATTAAACAGGATAACTGCGATCAAGGGAAATCAAGATGTGTTAAGTTTGTCCAGATCAAACAAGATCAAATCGGGATCTTGTTTGATCTTGACAAACTTAATTCGTTTTGATCGTTCCCGAACGCAATTAACAAGTGCATCTTGTTTAATCTTTAACTATCTGAACACGTCTTGATATTATCTTGAAAACAGCCCTTTAACTTATAGTTACTGTGAAACTGGTGTAATAAAAAATTGATTATGTTCACTAGACCGTAAAATTAAGTTTAGGATATAAAGTCATAAAGTTGTCAGTTATGAACTATACAAGAGCAACCTACATACCAAATATCATTGCCTTACCACTTACAGTTATATAGAAACTGATATAATTTTAAAACTGAGCAATGTTAAATTGAGGTCAAGGTAAAAAGTAAGGTAAAAATGATATTGTGTCATATAATAACCAAGACCAGGCTATAACCAAAGATCATTGATCTTTCACTTTTTTGTTATTGAGAAACAGACGTAATCACAAAAACTTAAGCTAGGCACTGGACTGTGAAATTGAGGTCAAGGTCAAAAGCTATATGACAGACTGTCATGTACTGACCAGGACCAATTCACATACTAAATCATCTGTCCTCGGATGATTTTGGCTTTTCTATTAAGATTATTTCAATTATTTGTTCTTTATCAGCTTTTACACATATTTTCAAATGTTTTGCTTTCATCGGTACTGAAGAGACATAATTTGTCGAAATGCCATATCCAGAAACTAAATTCACAGTTTCCCCGGGCATTTTGTCTTAGGAATTAAATGGACGATAATTTAAAAATCAAAAAAATGCCTTTTTCCATGTAATAAGAGTATCTGTCATAAAGATTTTCTGAAAATCTTGTTTGTAATTTAATAACTATTTCATTTACATTGTTATATGAACTATGCAATGCTCTATTTCATATGGTTTGCATTGTTTGGATTATATGGTGTATCAGTTTCAATATCAATCATGAACATTCAATTTGTAAAATAATGTTTAAATGTTTTTATAAAAGAGATTTATTGATAATACCAATGAACATTTAATTGCAACAGTGTAATTGACAGGAATAATTAAATGTTTCAAATGTATCATTTTTTTTAAACATTAATTTTCCTCAATCATATAGATGCCTACTGTATCGTGCATGTTTCGAGATAAAAGACAAGACAAGACAATTCTTTGCATCGTTGAAATTTCAAATGTTATTCTTGTATACTAGTAACTTCAGAAACAAATTACTTAACCTCAAGGGGCGGGGACATTTTTTTATAATTTTTTTCTATGATTTTTATGAAAAAAATGTTTTGATGGTTGGAAAGACAAAGAAAAACAAAAATCTGTAGGCTTTCCCTTCAGGACTAACAGAAACCACACTGTTTTACTTTGATATAAACATATTTTATTAATCAACTTGTCAAATATTATAATCCACAAATACATAAATAAATAAATACATGTAAACAAATTAATCAAAAGGATTCGGAAACAAGACAGATTGTCTTATACTAATCCGTATCCAATATATCTATCCTTACATTAATACATTTGCTCATGGTGAGTTAACAAGATGACAAGAGATTGAGAAAAAAAGATGAATAACAGAATTAGTGATATGTTTGTGTGATAATATAAAGGAGAACTATAGAAGAGGTATCAAGAGGTAAATCTCTTACTACTTAATATATAGCTTTGTACATTTATAAACAATATTTTATTTTGCTCAAGAGTGAGATTTTCCGAGCCAAACAGTAATAGATCTGCTGTAATCGTTTCCGAAATTTGAAGAGAATATATATATCTTTCCCTAGCTTCTTGAAATAGTCTGCAATTGAGAAGAAAATGCTTTGTAGTTTCTATCTGTCCACACAGACAAAGTGGAGATTGTATCAGGTTTTTACTAAAAAGATCGTGTTTCAAATTACTACATTTCATTCTTAATTTTGAATGTAAAATCTGTCCAATTCTAGAACCAATATAATAGTACAATGGGTTTTTAGCAACTTTATTTCTAAAGTAAGTTTTAAGCTGGTTTACTGAAGACATATTTCTGACATTATCAGGCAGTGAGTTCCATATTCGAACAGACGAGGGTAGGAAATTATTTGAGTAGAAAGATGTTCTTGTTAGAATAGGCTGAAATGCTGAAGAATTACGCATATTATAACTGTGTATATCATTATTACTGTTCGGGAGAATTCTGCTTAAATATGCGGGGGTAAGATCATTAACCATTTTATAAAAATAGATAATTTTATGAGATTCACGCCTTTCCCTTAATTTTTCCCATCCCGTTTCCTTGTACAAATTTTGAATAGAAGTCAATCTTGTGCCCCAAGTGATGATTCTCGCGGCCTCTATTTGTACATTTTCTATCTTATGAATCAGAATTTGAATGGAGTTACTTTACTACATAATGAAGTAGAGTCAGTGTTTCAAGGTTTATTACATCAGTTTTTGTGTACTAAAATAGGTGAAAATTGATCATTAATGATATTTCGTTAAGTAAGGACTAATTCTTCCAATGGTCTACTGTTTTGACACTTACAATAACTAAATTTGAAAATTTGTTTAAATACTAAGGATCATCTCCATCGTGCCTAGCTCTATCCTTAACTGATCTTGGCTTTCAATTCAGATCCATTTGATTATGTTCTATATCAGATTTATACATCCTTCGATGTCTGGATTTTCAATATTTTTTATCTCATCTCCAGTGAAGAGACATAAGTTGTCAAAATGTCCATTTATAGGAAGAAAGTTTTTAACTTTGTTATCAAATACAATTTGCCTAAATTCATGGACACTTAACCCCCGACAAATGCAAAACATGTCCAAAATCCGTACAAATACAAATTTTACTTAAACTATACCTAAAATGCTCTACGAACTGGAACATAACTGATTACCGAAGTTACTGTGAATTTAGATTTAATACAATTGATTGTCATGAACCTGTGTGTAACCGCCTGTTATTTGGCCCAAGCTTTCTTATTTAGCATAAATATAAATATTTATTTTACCTTTCAAAAGTATATCATAAAAAGAAATTTTATAATACATAATTGTATTATACACATCATTATGGCTTTCATTATATTCTATAATTTTTCTTTTCTTAATTCAGATTTTTGTTTTCACTAAGCAACTAATGTAATTGATGTATGTCATTTATATGGGAAACGGATTCATATAAACTTTTTTTAGCTTTTTTCCGAATCAAGTTTTGTAAATTGATTGTATTGAATTCATGTTCCAGATCATACGCGTACAGCCCGGACCATATACGTATACAATGGTCGGACTGCACATGTACGCGTATGGGCCGATCATACGCGTACGGCCAGACGGTATGCGATTTTTATACGGTCTGGATCAAAGAAGACCGTTTTTGGTACGATGACTATACGCTTAAAGTCCGACCATAAGCGTATGGTCCGACTGTATCCGCATTTTAAAAAAAATAGCATATGGTCCAGTCGTGTATGCATAAGTTCTAAATACGCATATGGTCAGGAACATTTATATATAAATGTTATCTGAATAAATACATATAAACCAAAGACGATTTACAGTAATATCGGTATATTGTTACTAATTACAATATATTTAGAAGAACATGTCATGACACTGATGGAAAATGAATTGACAACATACTATTTTTCTTAATATTGAGAACTCCTGTTTTATAGCAGACTAAGATCAAAAGTCCGGAAGCCGTGAAATAATTGCAGATCATTTCGTAAATTGACTCCCCTTTCTCAAAAGAAAAAAAGATTTGTAAAACAAAAGTTTTAGTTCTCTCCAAAAATTAGCAGGGAATAACATGGCATCCGGACAAGATGTATCAAGATTATAGTTCAATATTATTGCAAAACAACAAGATGGATCAAACTTATTGTTGATCATATGGCAAGACAGGCGTAAATGTGTATTATACAAACAAAATGGTTCAAACTTTGAGTAAGTCATAGCAACAAAACAACAACTTTCGTATCCAGAGGCAATTCTTTTTTGAGCAACTATTTTTAATGTTCTACCTGAGTGTTACAATTCATTTAGTAAATTATGAATCAATAAATGAAGCACTTACAAATGTACTTTGTTTTTTTTTACGTATTGCTAATCAATTATCTACCGTTTTAAATGAATAAACGATTTGTAAATATTTCCCGCCTTTATTTTTTTTGCAATAAACATCCTTGGTAAACCGTTTGAATTCGTAGAACTCTTTAGAATTCTTAGTTACGTTTCGCGGAATTTAACAATAACATGTCACTGGCCAAATACAAGATTATTTCATCAGTCGAAAGACGTCGGCTTTCTGGATACCACATACCAAATTTTGTTGAATTGCTATACTTAAATTTATATGCATGTTTTTTTCTAATTCGTGAAGTTTGGATATTCTTAACTATTTCTTATGCATTAAAGTAAGTATTGCAAATTTGATACAGTTTTGCAAATAAAGTTTATTTTTAGCGCTATTTCACGATGAAAATGATAAATAATGAAGGCATTTTATGCAATCCTCTGATCTTTTTTTATTCTTTCACTTCTCTTTCTTTTTCCGTGCATTGGTTATCCTTACAATGATACGGTTACCATTTAATATGATTATAGAGGGGGTGGACAGAGTGAAGGGAGACGGGAGAAAGGGGGCGGGGGAAAGGAGAAAGGGGGCGGGAGAAAGGAGAGAGGGGGCATGAGAAAGGAGAAAGGGGGCGGGAGAAAGGAGAAAAGGGGCTTAAAAGGGAGAAGGGAGAAAAGAAAAAGAAAGGGAGACGGGAGAAAGGGAGGAGAGGACAAAAAAGAGGGGGCAGGAGAAAGGAGAGAGAGGGCGGGAGAAAGGAGCAATGGGGCGGAAGAAAGGAGCAAAGGGGCAGGAGAAAGGAGAAAGACACCCCCTGTCCACCCCTCATTACCATTCACTCGCCGATAATATCAAAAACTACCACATACAATGTAGTTGCTTGCGAAATTATACGTCTGGAACTCCATTTTTTTGTTTGCAATAAAAAAGACAGTTTTTGGGTTCAAAAATGGGAAAACATGGCGGCTGCAAGCCTTGACCAGTCGATTTATTATTCTGTTTTTTTTTTTCATCATAATGCAATAATTTTTTTTTTTTTTTTTTTTGCTTGAAAAAAAGATTTTGTGCGAAAATTTTATTAACATTAATGACGCATGACCCCATCCCCTCACACATTGTAGCCGTACGTTTTTGCAGTTGTCGTTTCTTAGGAGACAACATGATATCATGCAAAAGCCTCTACAAGCTTGGGTGTTGTAGTTCTGAAGCATTTTTGATGTTCAAAGGTCGTCTATAAATTTTTTAAACAAAGCATTGTAAACATTTGGGGAAAGTGGACGCCATTAATGACAATAACTTCATCAAGAATAGTGTTATTAAGTGTCTTTAGATGAAGGCTTTAAGGCTTCATGGTGACTTCAAGATGAAGAACAAAAATACAAGAGTTTTTCCTTTGATTGGTTCTACCATGTATTTGTAGAGAATTTGTCTCATGTGCATTTACTCCATATTCTTTCATTGCTTAAGTAAGTCAAGGAGATGTAAGCTTCATCGTTACATGTTTATGTGTCATATCGAATTGACCCGATGTTATTATACTGCAAGCTTTTTATGGGAATGGGATTTTCCTAAAAATAAGATTTTAACATTAAGTGTTGAAATTTCCCATTTGCATCTTACTTAAGATTTAATGAATTATAATTGAAAGATATAGTCTGTAATAGTTGTGTTTTTATAACACCTGGTATGCTTTTTAAGTACTTCTCATAAAAGAATAAATTTGAAGCAGCTCATTGATTTAAACCTTGCTCAATAAAACCTTCTTCGATATTCTTACGCCCAGATTGTAACTTTAAAAAATGCCTTAAATTCATATTTTTACATTTGATTTTTTTTTATTTTTAACTTTCTTCTGATTATGCTGGCAGCAAGCTTAAAGTAGTATCCTTAAGTCATGAAAACTACTTATTTAGCAGGAATTCTTACCATTGCTCAGCTTCAAGGATCCAAAATCTTCATTTAACATAACTTAAATTATTTTTATGGATTAAACCTTGGATGCTTAGAAACCAAATTTAGAAATGTTGGAAAGGAAAAGAAAAGTAATTTATTCTAAGATAGGAACTCTCGTGTAATTGAAGGCGGCAACGATCACGTTGAATACTAGTAAGAAGGAGTGACTGGATTCCTGACCTATTGCAATAAATATATACCACCTAAAACAAATATTTGTGAAATTGAAGTAAATTTGTAGTTTTTCAACATGACAATTAAATAACTAAATTTGAATTTTAATTGACGAAAAACAATAAGCGCTACAAATAGATTAGAAAATAAATCACCCTTAGCTCAAAATCGTTCATTAATTAGTGATTTCTTGCAATGTAATGATGTATTGAATTTTTTTCGTATAATTATAGCATTTTTTCCGGAAAGAATTCGACTTAAAAGTCCCGTATTGGAGGTTGTATCTACAGGAAATGTAATTTTAAAGACGTTTATACGCTACGTATTGTGCATATCTTTTATAAATTCCTATGTTGTTTATATATACAACATTTATTCTCCCAACTAGTTTTTCTCAGCTATGTATCACCAAAATGTATTTACATATAGATTGATGCCTCAATTATTTTGACCGATTTGAAATATTCTTAATGATTTAATCAATGAAGGGATATAGAGGAAATGCACATGAGACAAAGTCTCTGTTATCTCATTCAAATCTATGTATGAACATTATCTGTGTTTCGAATTGAAATGAATCCAGATTCAAATTCTATTTACAGAAGGGTCATGCAGAGCTTCTAAACAGCCAGAAATCCATTTAGATCTTCACAAATTCTTCGATAAAACACACCTTAAGTGGAATTGACAAAGAAAAACAAATTTTGAATTATGACAAAGTAATATATGAAATTCCAAGAATACAACAAAAATAAGAAAAAAATCTCTAAAATCTCTGTACCAGAAAACGTTGAGTCGGAGAATGCTTTACAACAAAACAAGGAAAAAGAAGTAAGTCTGCTTAGAAACCGATGAAAATCAAGCTTTAAAGGTGATTGGATTAACAAAATAAAATAATTTTGAATCTGAAATAATGGAAGAAGAAGAATAAAGCTAAGGATCAGATCAAAATACACAATCTTTTTTTCGTTCAGCAAATAATCTTCCGTTATTGACTTCAAACCAAGAAAATATGGCAAATGAAACAGAATCCGTACCATCAGAACTTATCTTAGGAGCATCGCTCCTGGAAAATGCCACACGTAGACGTACGTCTACTCAGAATATCGACAGACATAGAGCTGATTAAGAAGGGAACAGGCAAAATGAACACGATGACCAATTGGGAAAGAAGCCTCATTATGAACGCCGAAAAATATTAAACAATATAAAACATTTTGCGTATTGTGTTTATTATAGTAGACCTAATACTTAATTGGATTCATTCAGAAATGAATAAAAGGGGGATTTATTCAATCGTGGCTGAAAGAAGACTACGAAACATTGAATTCACGATAGAATGTGAAGGAAAAGGAGAAAACGTGCAAGGCGTTTTCCTCATTTTTACCATTATTGGAACTGTCTTTGCAGTGATACAGATTATAAATATATTTTACCAAATATATAATGAAGTTAAAAGAAGATATACCAGCAAACGACTTATCCATGAGGTTGTCGAGACATTTATGCTGCTATTTTTTATCGAACTATCGCAAATGCTGCTTATTATGGCATTTTATGATGTTTGTACTTTAGACTGTACAGTGAATACAACTGAAATTAGGATTGTTTTGAATGCTGTGATTTCTTTTACTAAAATATCTTGGCGATTTTTCACAAGATGGAAGTGCTGTACTTTTCGGAGCGTTAAACGAAGTAGAGTAAACCAAGTTCGTCCTGGAACTCAATTGCGTACATCTATTCGTCCAAGAAGTGCACAGTCCCGCTTAACTAATAATAGAAGTAACGGGTAGGTATCAAATATCCAAAGTTTTATATGGAATATGATTTAACTTTATAAATATTTATCCTGCAATGGTGGTATTAACTAGACGAATACGACCCTACGAATATTTTTTTTTTCATATTCGTAGGGTAGACTGGTAACCGGTTCGCGGTTTTGAACGAAGAAAAGATAGGCTTTTAAAACCTCGAATACATTGACGTCACAGTGTAAATTCTCTTATGACGTCAGGAATTATACAAAATGACTGAAGTTGTTTACTGTCTTCCTGGTCCCGCTTCACAAAGAAAATGCATTTTTAAAAAGGGTTTAAATGTTTGCAGGATAAAAACAATATACATACATTGTCGAAAATAAAAAATTTATTTGTACTCGCTGCGAAAAAGGCGAGAAATGCTCGGTAAACCTCGCATTTCTACCTGTTTCTAAAGCTCGTCAAATAAATTCTATATTTTCCGACAATGTACATATATTGTATATTTATCGGTAATTTGTCTAAGTCTCCTTTGATCTCACGAAGCAAATAATTTTCTGTATTTGCTACTGCCCGAATACGAAAAAATATTGGCAAAAAGTATCTTAGGCCACGCCTATATTGTCAATCAGAATCAATGAAACATAAGAAATAGACATCTGTAGAGACTGTTACCGGATCGTTCAAATTCTTTTACAAATCAATACTAGTCAATTTCACGATTTGTTGAAAAGTAACATTCATTTTCAAATTTTTTTCTATTGAATGATTTAGTTAATTACCGATAAAAAGAATAATGGAAGTTTTGTTTTTGATACAAGAAATATTGGCTCAAATAATGGACTCGCCCACAAGGGGCTCGTCCGTTATTGTTCGCCAATATTTCTTGTATCAAAAACAAAACTTCCATTATTCTATATATATCTATTATAAAATGCCAATATAACACCCTAAGACTGTTAATTTAGTTTCTGCAAATGCGCTTTTCGAAAATTTGTGTCTCTTCAGTGCAGATCAAATCAAAACATTTGGAAATCAATAAACCGAGTTGTAAAAGCTTAAAGAGAACACATTACCAATAGGATTTAAATAGTGAAGCCAAAATCAGCTAAGGAATATGCAAGGAGGGATACTCCGTCGTTTTGAAAAAAATGGTTTAATTTAAATATTGCAAGTTTCAACATAAAATCGGTTTTCGGGTCAGCACCGAAGTTCTGGCTACAGGGTTGATGAATACCCTACAAAAACAGTATTTTTACTCAAACTATTTCTAAATATGCTCGTCTACGGACTGAAACATTTAATACAATGATTGTCATGAACCTGTGAGTATTTACCTCCTATTATTTGGCTCAAAGGGTCTTCTTGAGAAACGAATATGAGCAGTTTTCCTACCGTTCAAAGGTTTATCATAAAAAGAGATTTTGTAAACATAGTTGTTTTATTTACAGCATTTCTGTTTTCATTATACTTATTTTATTCTCTAATTCAGTCTAATTAAAATTTGATCTACCAATTGTTCCTGCATGGAAGATCTAACAACATCCCATTTTACTTTCTGTTCTGATGACCTTTCAAATCTACCAATTAGATTGCAGCTTCCAGGATTTTGGAAGCATTGGACTTGGATAAAACCCTAGGATTTCGAAAAGGTAATCAGAACAGAAAGTAGAATGGGTTGTTGTTAGATCTACTATGCAGTGAGTGTAGGGAACAATTTGTAGATATAATTTTAATTAGATTGTTCTCTAATTTTTCTATACAGTCGAACTTCGGTGGGTCGAACACTCAAGGGACTGATGAAAACAGTTCGAGCTACAGGAGTGTTCCAGATATCGAGGTCGAACTCTGTTAAAACGAGAAAATAGGATCGAGACATCCATTGTGTTTGAGTTACTGCCGTTCGAGCAATCGAAGTTCTACTGTATTCTTAATTCAGATTTTTGTTTTCACGGAGCAACTAATGTAAATAACAAAATACCGAAGTTACTGTTAATTTATTTTCTGCATATGCGCATTTCGACAGCTGATGTCTCATCAGTGCAGATGAAACTAAAATCAATAAAAAGCTGAAACAGAACAAATAACTAAAGGTATCTAAATAGATAAACCAAAAATTTAGCTAGGGACAGAGCTTTGCATGAGGGAGATACTCCTTAGTTTTATACAAAATTTTGTACAATGCAATTGATGTTTACGATTTTGTATGGGAAACGGATTTAAATAATAAAATAAAATAAGCTTTTAGTAGCTTGTTTCAGAATCCAGGTACTGTATCTATTTTGATTGTATTTTATTACTAAGTATGTTTATTTGAAAAACAATATTAAAACCAAAGAAACTTTACAATAATTTCGCTATTTTAATACTAGTTAAAACACATTTAGAAGAACATGTCATCACACTGACGGAAAAGGATTTGACAACATAATATTTTTTTATTAACTTGGAGAACTCTTGTTTTCAGCACACTAAGATCATGAATATAATTCCAGACTTTAATTTGCGACTTCAGTAAAAGATACTGTGATATGATTGAACCATCCCCAACCTTAAGAAAACATAGCTGATTGAGTCTTTTCCAATCTCAACTTGTCATAATGTCTTCATTTTAGATACAAAACTGAGCTCGATACACTATTGCACCATAAACAACATACTTGGACTTGTATCTCTGTATTGAATTCTATATGTGTGAAATCAAATCGCTACGACAACCATGATGATTCATACATCCAAGGAGAATTTTATGTTTCCTGACATAAACCTGGCGTATGATTTTGGTTGTTCATGCTAGCTCCAGTAACAATAGTTGGTAAACTTATCTATCGGTAATTTGTATAATTTCCTTTGATCTACAGAGACTGATAATCTCAGTATCACCGAACTGGACATTGTCACGAAATTCTTGGGTCATTGTGAAGATGTAACGTGAAGGTTGCTATGCTGACGTCACGTCATGTCGTGTTCATACGCATTATACGTTGAATGAAGAATGGATATGAATTACTGCAAATAACAACGCTAACATATATATTTCAGTTTATTTCAATTTATTATATAGTTTTATTTATGATTTTGTGAATTACCGATAAAAGAAATATAGGACATTTTGTATTGATACGGATTTAATTACGGCGTAACGCATCAAGCTCGCCCTAAAGGGCTCACTTGATACTGGCCGTGATTAAGTCCGTATCAAAAACAAAATGTCCTATATTCAATAAAATAAAGGGTATGTGTCCAAATCAAGCTTTCTTTATAAAATTATCAACAGTTGCGGCTTTTTTAACAAGTTATCTTGGGGTGTTGGTTGGGTCTTGTTGTACTTCGAAAATAAGCATAGCCTATAAAGGAAATGTAGTTGGAAACAGTATACAAAATTTTAAATGCTAAACATTGATAACAAAAACTGTATACATGTATGAGTAAAATTAAAACAATATTATTAAAGTGACAATATTTAAATACGAGCTTTTGCTGCGGAAGTTAGATTAGTATTTATGATTTCGTTTCTTTTCTCTTTGATTCGTCACAACTGATCTCACTCATTTTATTGGGTCCTTTTTCACCTGTATGAGTGTTTTTGTCCCTTGCTTGCATTGTGTCCTTGTTTCTTGATGTTTTCGATGTTGGCATTGTCCATGAATTTTTCGTTTTTTGACTGACGGTTTGGTTCTCACTAACTTTATTCATATTTTCGGGGTGTAGGAGGGTATTTGCTACATTTTGCAAAACAAAATGAATGATTTGCAGAGTTTTGCTTCACACATTCTTTAAAGAAGGATATTTCACCACTTATCGATTTGATGTGCTTGTTTAATTTAGGGTTTACGGTATAAATGTACATCCTCTGAGCTTGGAATATGAGTCTTCCTAACAGAGGACCAAGAGGGAACACCGGGATATAGAAATAGGACATAGTTTCTCCGGCTTGCGGGGTGTGACCCCTCCTAAACGGAGGCTGACCCCAAGGGTCCCGGGATATAGAAATAGGACCAATTCCGTGGTTGTGCGGGATTGATAAATACACAACCCATCTTTCGGACGGGATGTAAACTCAGGTCCACGTGCTGGAAGAAATGCCACGCTTCCTGCACGTTAAAGAACCCTTGTGGTCCGTAGGTGATCGGCTACAAGGCTAAATTCCCCGCCCTTGACGATTTCATCCTACTTTTCCAGTGGCAGTCAGAATTTCCCGTCCCATGGCCCTTTCCATAAACCAAAGTGATTATTTATTAACAAACTTGTTCTCGTCTTGATATAGCTGAAATATTGCTGAGTAGACGTTAAACAATATTCAATCAATCAAGCAATCAAAACTACTGTCCAGTTTCTACAGTATCAAGAGACTTTTTTTACGCCGAGTGCATCTCAGTATTCATTAAATATTTGGTTCATTTTAAATCCATAAACAACGCATTTTTACTTTGTTTTTCACGCAGTATTAATCAATTATCTACCGTTTGAAATGATTAAATGATTTGTAAATATTTCCCGCCTTTGATGTTTTGACAATAAATGTCCTTGGTAAACCGTTTGAATTCGTAGAACTCTTTAGAATTCTTTGTTAAGTTTCGCGGAATTGAACGATAATATGCCACTATCAAATATAAGATTATTTGATCAGTTGAAAAAAGTCAGCACTTTGGATACCACATACTAATCTTTTGGAGGATTGATATGGTTAAAATAGTGTGCATTTTTTTGTTTCGTGATTTTTGTGTTTTTTTTAATTATTTCTGAATCACAGAAGTAAGTATTGCTTAGTTGATAAAGTTTATTTTTAGCGTTTTTTCACGATGAAAATGGTAAAAAATGAAGGCATTTTATGCATTCCTGTTATTTTTTTTATTATTTCTCTTCTCTTTCTTATTCCGTTCATTGGTTATCTTTACAATGATACGATTACCAAAGACTCTTACTATTTAATATTATTATTCCATCCATTCGCCGATAATGCCAAAACTACTTCATATTATTTTATAGGCAGACATTGCCCGGTTTTACTTTTTTTTCTCATTGACCGCTCCTGACAAGTGTTGCTTCAATGACATATTTTAGCTGCGATCGCTGTTGCTCAACATTTTTATCAAGAATACCTTCTTGATCTCGCTTCAGGGAGGGTGAATATTGTTCACCTCTTGTTGGAGACCCTCATTCGACATCAAGATGTAAACAGGATCTATGTTTTCTATGTATTGTGTGCGTTTTTGTCACATGTGTATTCACGCCATATCCTTTCATATTTGTTTATTCGTAGTTGTCTGCGTATTCGTAGGTGTCTGCGAAATGAGTAAGCACTCAGCATATGACTGGAACTATATGCATAACTTTATATAAGTTTATATAACAGTATTTACGTTCAAAAAAGGGGAGTATGGCGCTTGCAATCTTTGACCAGTCGAATTTATTATTTTTTCCCCTTTTTTCATTTTATTGTTTTTTTTTCATGTTTTTGCAGTTGTCGTTTCTAAGGAGACAACATGATATTATGTAAAACTTACTGTAAGCTTAGGTGTCATAATTCGGCGTTTTTTAATGCTCGAGTGTCGTCTGTAAATTTTTTTTAAGGAC
Organism: Modiolus philippinarum; assembly: GCA_002080025.1. Classification (NCBI taxonomy): domain Eukaryota; kingdom Metazoa; phylum Mollusca; class Bivalvia; order Mytilida; family Modiolidae; genus Modiolus; species Modiolus philippinarum. The sequence goes on along the minus strand of MJUU01058335.1, from coordinate 43,102 downwards.
GCTTTAAATAAAATTCTCTTCATTATTTGTCTTCATTATTAAGTCTCAAAGTCATTGAAATGTAACCTTAATCGAGCATTGATGCGTGATATCGAATTTAAAAGTGACAGTTTACAAAGTATGCTATTATAATGCAAGCTTTATAGCTTTATATGGGAATGATATTTTTGATAAGATTGTAATCGTTAGTTCCTCTAGAACTAGAGATTAAGGAAACGACAGAAACCAGTAGATCTACATCTTTTTTTGGACTTGCATCCCGAATTTGACGAAAATGGTCATCTCAGTACTAAAACTTAAAATTTTCATCAATTTTCCTAAAATGGACACTGATATTCAAGTTTCAGCTGCATACTGAGTGCATGTTTCACTGTTGATTCGTTACGAGTAGCACAAATTATACAGGTTTTCTCTTCAGATATTTATCTCCCTGAACGCCTGATTATCAAGACTTCAAAAAATTCCGTCTGATATGATCATTCAAAAAGTTCTTCAATAGATATCAGTCCCTTGTGATTATGGATTCTTTTTTACTTAATACTGGACTGATCATATCTTTAAACTGTCTTTCAGTAGCAATTGCTATTGCTATTGAGTTGCTACTAGACACAACCGCAATGGAATGGGGGGTTTGGCGCGCCACAAAACCGGGAAAAAGGACATTAATTCCATTTGGTTGGTGATTCTAATAACACTTGACCTTAATAAATACAAAGTGGTTTGGATATCTCTTATAATTCTAATGTAGTTCATATATACAATATATATTTTTTGTACAGCTACTTTTTTCTCAGCATGATTCAACACCAAAAAAGTATTTTAACAAATAGATTGATGCATCAATTAATTTGACCGATTGGAAATATTTTTCATGATATACATGTATGAAAACCTAAAAAGTATTTTAACAAATAAATTGAGGCATCAATTGATTTGACCGATTTAACTTATTCTTAAGATATACATGTATGAACATTATTTATAGCTAACATCTGTGTTTTAATTTCAAATGAATCAATATTCTAATTATATTTTAAGATTGGTCATAAAGTGCTTCTAGTTAGATAGAAACCATTTTCATCTCTAAAAATACTTCGATAACAGACACCTTAAGTGGAATTGACAAAGAAGAACACATTTTGTATCATGACAAAGTAATTTCCTGGAGAACTATATGACCTTCCAAAAATAAAATAAAACAAGAAAAAATCTCTGAAATGCACCAGAAAACGTTGAGTAAGAGAATGGCTTATCAGAAAGCAATAAAAAGGAGAAAGCATGCTGAGAAGCCGATGAAAATCAAGCTTTAAAGGTGATTGGATTAACAAAATAAAATAATCTTGAATCTGAAATAATAGAAGAAGAAAATTAAAGCAAAGGGTCAGATCAAAATACACAATATGTTTCTCGTTCAACACATAATCTCCTGCCATTGACGTCAAACCAAGAAAATATGGCAAATGAAACAGAATCCGTACCGTCGGAACTTATCTTAGCAGCATCGCTACTTGAAAATACCACACGCAGACGCGCGACTCCTCAGAATATCGACAGACATGGATCTGGTTTAGAAAGAAACAGACAAAATGAAGACGATGAGCCATTGAGAAAGAAGCCTAATTATGAACGCCGAAAGATATTCAACATAATTAAACATTCTATGTCTATTATATTTATTGTCATAGACCTAGTACTTGATTGGATGATGTACTCAGAAATGAATAAAAGAGGGACATATTCAATCGTGGCTGAAAGAAGACTAAAAAACATTGAATTCACGATAGAATGTGAAGGGAAGGGAGCAAACGTGCAAGGCGTTTTCCTCATTTTTACCATTATTGGAACTGTCTTTGCAGTGATACAGATTATAAATATATTTTACCAAATATATAATGAAGTTAAAGGGAAATATACCAGCAAGCGACTTATCCATGAAGTTGTCGAAACATTTGTGCTCCTATTTTTTATCGAACTATCTCAAATGTTGCTTATTATGGCATTTTATGATGTTTGTACTCTAGACTGTGCAGTAAATACAACTGAAATTAGGATTGTTTTGAATGCTGTGATTTCTTTTACTAAAATATCTTGGCGATTTTTCACAAGATGGAAGTGCTGTACTTTTCGGAGCGTTAAACGAAGTAGAGTAAACCAAGTTCGTCCTGGAACTCAATTGCGTACATCTATTCGTCCAAGAAGTGCACAGTCCCGCTTAACTACTAACAGAATTAAAGGGTAGGTATCAAATATCCAAAGTTTTATATGGAATATGATTTAACTTTATAAATATTTATCGGTAATTTGTATAAGTTTCCTTTGATCTCACGAAGCAAATATTTTTCAGTATTTGCTACTGCCCGAATACGAAAAAATATTGGCAAAAAGTATCTTAGGCCACGCCTACATTGTCAATCAGAATCAATGAAACATAAGAAATAGACATCTGTAGAGACTGTTACCGGATCGTACAAATTCTTTTACAAATCAATACTAGTCAATTTCATGATTTGTTGAAAAGTAACATTCATTTTCAAATTTTTTTCTATTGAATGATTTAGTTAATTACCGATAAAAAGAATAATGGAAGTTTTGTTTTTGATACAAGAAATATTGGCTCAAATAATGGACTCGCCCACAAGGGGCTCGTCCATTATTGTTCGCCAATATTTCTTGTATCAAAAATAAAACTTCCATTATTCTATATACATCTATTATATAATGCCAATATAACACCCTAAGAGTGTTAATTTAGTTTCTGCAAATGCGCTTTTCGAAAATTTGTGTCTCTTCAGTGCAGATCAAATCAAAACATTTTGAAATCAATAAACCGAGTTCTAAAAGCTTAAAGAGAACACATTACCAATAGGATTTAAATAGTGAAGCCAAAATAAGATAAGGAATATGCAAGGAGGGATACTCCTTCGTTTTGAAAAAAATGGTTTAATTTAGATATTGCAAGTTTCAACATAAAATCGGTTTTCGGGTCAGCACCGAAGTTCTGGCTACTGGGTTGATGAATACCCTTGGGACTATCAATCTACCAGCAGAGGTATCGGCCTGGTTGAAATAATAACAAAATACCGAAGTTACTATTAATTTAGTCGAATTTCAACAACTTAAGTCTCTTCAGAGCAGATCAAAGCAAAACATTTTCAAATCCAAGTACCGAAATATGGAGAACAAATTACTGATATGCAATCTGCATATTTGCATTTAGACATTCGACGCATAATATCTTTTCTTGTTTTGAAACTGTTCAAGTTTAATCAATACACATTGTTGATATGATAAAACAAAACACCAATTTCACACTTAAATTCAGAAGAATAAAGTTCAAATAGCTTTAAGGGTTTTAAATCATCTGATAAAATCGAAAAATGAAATTCTATATTTTGACAGTTGACATTTAAATTGGAAGTCCAATACAATTTATCTGTCCATTTTTGCAATTCCGAATACACATGAGACAAGATCAAACATCTTATTATTTTTTTTAATTACTGTAGTCAAAGGTGAATTAAAATTAAAGTTTCTTAAGTTAATTTGGGTTCTCGTTTAAATACTTGGTCAAAATACCTTCAAATTATTGGTAGAACTATAAATAAGAAATAAAATAGGATATTTGACAGGAACTTGATAGTTTTCGACAATACTGTTCAATAACAAAAGGACTCATAATCTTTAAAATTTAGTTGATACAACCGGGGACAAGGCTAAAGAGTCGCCGATTTAACTCAACAGAAGCTAAGGAAATTAAAATTGCCAAAATTCTAAATTCCCATCACGTTATTATGGAAGGGGCATGTTTATACTAAACAAAAGATGGAGGCAGTTTGAGGAATTATAAATTTTACGTTCTTCGTATTAAAGAGAGGGAGGGACATTTTTATCATAATTAGGAAACATTTTTTTTTCTTTTATATTTATATATACTTTATTTGTTATATATATAACAAATCAAGTTACTATAACAACACTAAAGATGTAAAAATATGTACAAAATTGCGTTATATTTTAGGTCTCCGCAACCCTTCTTCAGAAAGATGTGCAATCAGTCAGGCGCTATAACAATTTTTCTCAAATTCATTAACCAACAAAAATTTTTAATTTGAATTTGTATCTGTAATCAACCAATCAAATTAAATCTTCAGAAACTATTTCTTATCAAAATATTTTTCTCGTTCTGTGTTTTACTTATAAGCTTTTGAATTTTTTCATTAAGACCATCAGGCTCAAGCGTAAATAGTTCATTGTTTTATTATTGCAAAAAATTGCAGTCACTTGCCACCATCTAACAGGGAACCGCACAAGAAAAACAATAAGAAGACAAACGTAGAAAAAGATAAGAACTCGGGATAATCGTATTCGGTACCGGCACTAGCAAGAGCTAGCGTTGAGGTTAGACCAGTTTATTGGCAGCAAACCTCCCCTTTCTCTGTTTATAATTAACTTACAAGTAAAACCAAATACAGGTAGACTTCTTGTATGTTTAACTTTGATTGTTGTTCGTTCTCTTTATGCTTTTATAATCTTCTGGCTAATGTGTTTGACAGGTTTTTGCTTTGTTTTGAATGAAAAGACATATGTTGACGGGTTGCCATTTTCGTAAATTTTATTGTTTAGCTAGATGTATTTGAGAATTGGGTCTCATAAGAAGCATTAGTTTGTAGTTTCTTTATCAATTAATTACTTTGAACGTTATGTTGGACTTTACATCAATTTAATTCTCAAATAAACCTTGGAAGATTCCAAACGAAAATAAAAATAGCCATCAGTATTGCTTGTTTTGTATTATCAACTCAGTAGTCCAGTACTATTTTGAAGAAACAAATGTGAAGTTTAAAATTTGCAAGTTGGTATACCCATGGGAACGAAGTGTGATCCTCTACATGGAGACTAGTTCTTACACTCATACGACACTGAATTTCTCCAGGGACTCATGACATTAAAAATGCCAAATCATTCAATCTGACTTATAGATACATTGATGATGTTCTTTCCATTCATTATTCGTCTTTTGATAAATTGAACCCATCAATCTATCCTTTAGAATTAGGGATAAAGGGAAATAAATCCGCTAGACTACTTCTTTTTGGACTTATCTCTCGAATTGTACGAAAATGATTATCTGAGGACATGTATTAATGACGAAAGGGTCTACTTTAATTTTCCCCAACATGGACAGTGATATTCCAACTTTTCCTACTAACGAAGTGTATGTTTTATAGTTGATTCGTTACGCAAGAGATAGATCTAATTGTAGTCATAGTTAACTTCATGACCGCCTTATTAATCAAGGCTTCAAAAATAATTCCGTCTCAAAAAGTTCTGTTATAGATAAGGAAAAATTTGAAGTCTCGGAACTCTGATCCAAGATTCTTTTTTCACTTAATACTGGGATCATCATTTCTTTTTACTGTCTACGACCTTTCAATATCAGTTGCTGTTTAGTTGATAAAGGTCACTACCACAATGGAAGGGGAGATTTCGTGCACGATAAAACCAGTTTGACTCACCATTTATTTTGCAATACCTGTACCATGTCAGGACCAATGTGGTTGAAAATTTTTTGATAGTTTTAAAATTATTTTGTCTTTTTTCGCTTTTGATTTCTGCTTTTCACAAGTTGGTTCTGTAATTATGTCACCCAGACAAAAGTCGGAATGACATGTTATTCTGAATTTCTTCTGATCATCATTTCATTTACTACTATTATTTTTCTTTTACATTTATTTCTGAGCCATTATCTTTAACTTGCCGATGAAAACAATTTCAAACTTTGCACATAGTTTATATAATTATGTATTACAGACCTGAGAGAAGGTGGAATTGTTTTCAGTCTTGCATTTGTTGCACTGGAGGATATCCTGAAGGAGAAACTGATGACCACCAACATCGTCCCAGAAGCACTACATCACGTAGTCCTCCTCGCCCAAGAAGTCCACAGTCCCGTGCAGTTAATAACAGAAGTTTAAAGTAGGTATCCAATACCTTCTTCAAGGCTGCACAAACATCCCTCGCATTACGGCTCGGGAAATATGTACAGCCTCTTAGTCGGTATGTTTTGGCAAATACCACTCAACAACATAATATATTGCTATATAATTTTTTGATTTGATTCATACATGTTGTGTTCTATTCGTTTTTTCCGTTCATTAATCTTGCATTACGAGTTGAACTCGGCTATTTGTTTGGTGTTGCGGGAGGGCGGGTGGGCGGGCGGTCGTCGAACATTGGTTTCCGGATAATAACTCAAAAAGTATACATCCAATTGAAATGAAAATTAGATATTTTGTTTGGTACTAGGAGGGGAGTAATCCTATTGATTTTGGACAAAGTAGGTTAAAGGTTATCTTCGTGACCGCCTAATAAGTCAAGGCTTCAAAAAAATTCCGTCTCAAAAAGTTCTGTAATAGATATCAATCCCTTATAAAAAAAATGAAGTTTTGGAATTCTGATCCAAGATTATTTTTTCACTTAATACTGGGATCATCATTTCTTTTTACTGTCTACAACCTTTCAATATCAATTGCTGTTTAGTTGCTACAGGACACTACCACAATGGAAGAGGAGATTTCGTGCACGATAAAACCGACTTTGACATTTTCCCGGATTGAATCACTCACAGTGTGACGGGTGCTGTTAACAGAGCAGGACATGCTTACCTTTCCGGGGCACCTGATGTCACTCTCAGTTTCACTGGAGTTCACACTGTGAGTGCCTTTGTTCTGAATGTTGTGGTTTCTGGTTCTGTGCTTTGTGTCTGTCTGGCGTCATTGTTTTTGTGTCTAACGTCATTGTTTTCTGTGTTCTCGTTTTTGCCCTGTCTTTGGACTTCGATTTTTGTGAATTTCACCCCTTTGTTCCTTCGGTATTCTACTGCCGTTGTTTGACTCACCATTTCTTTTGCAATACCTGTACCATTTCAGGACCATTGTGGTTGACAATTTTTTGATAGTTTTGAAATTATTATGTCTTTTTTCGCGTTGGATTTCTGCTCTTCACAGGTTAGTTCTGCAATTATGTCACCAAGACAATAGTCGGAATGACATGTTATTCTGCATTTCTTCTGATTATCATTTCATCTACTACGATTATTTTTTTATTTTAAACGGCTGATGAAAACAATTTCAAACTTTGCACATAGTTTATATATATATTTAAAATGACTATAATTATGTATTACAGACCTGAGAGAAGGTGGAATTGTTTTCAGTCTTGCATTTGTTGCACTGGAGGATATCCTGAAGGAGAAACTGATGACCACCAAAACCGTCCTAGAAGCACTACATCACGTAGTTCTCCTCGCCCAAGAAGTCCACAGTCCCGTGCAGTTGATAACAGAAGTTTAAAGTAGGTTTCCAATACCTTCTTCTAGGCTGCACAAATATCCCTCACATTACGGCTAGGGAAGTATGTCCAGCCTCTCAGTCGGTATTTTTTGGCAAACACCAAACACCACTCAACAAAATGATATATTTCTATATAACATTTCGATATAATTCTTGCATGTTGTGTTCTGTTCGTTTATTCCGTACATTAATCTTGCATTATGGCGTTTTAAGCCGAGTTGAACTCGGCAATTTTTTTTTCTTTTTTTCTTTTTTTTTGTGTGTGTTTTGCGGGCGGGCGGGCTTGTCAAACTTTGGTTTCCGGATGAAAACTCAAAAAGTTTACATTTAATTGAAATGAAAATTAGATATATTATTTGGTACCTGGAGGGGAGGAATCCTATTGATTTTGGACAAAGTGGGTTAAAGGTTATTTTTGTGACCGCCTTATAAGTCAAGGCTTCAAAAAATCCGTCTCAAATAGTTCTGTAATAGATATCAGCCCCTTAAGGAAAAAAATTGAAGTTTCAGAACTCCAAGATTCTTTTTTCACTTAATACTGGGATTATCATTTCTTTTTACTGTCTACGACCTTTCAATATCAGTTGCTGTTTAGTTGCTTCAGGACACTACTACAATGGAAGGGGACGTGCACGATAAAACCAGTTTGACTCACCATTTCTTTTGCAATACCTGTACCATATCAGGACCATTGTGGTTGACAATTTTTTGAAAGTTTTGAACTCATTTTATCTTTTTGCGCTTTGGATTTCTGATCTTCACAGGTTAGTTCTGTAATTATGTCACCCAGACAAAAGTCGGAATGACATGTTATTCTGCATGTTATTTCATGTACTACTATTATTTTTGTTTGATTGATTGACATTTCAAAGAAAATTGATTTCTAGGTAGATTTGGAGGCTGCAGAAGAGATGGGTTGATCGAATTGGTTGTGATGGGTTGCCATCGGCTACTGCTCGCAATGGAAAATCTAGTTTTTCTATTACCCTCATTTGATAATTGTAAGGAGTAAATCTCTCAGGCATCTGTCTTTAGCTGATTTTGACGTTGGCTGCGTATCCTTTGCATTTGTTGTTATGTTTTAGCTTATTTCAAATACATTTATTTGATATCTGGCTCTCTTATGATTTGGTTTTAAATGTCTTGAAGCATGTGAAAAGACGCTTCTGTTCCAAATGGCCAGAAGCAGAAATTAAACAAATTCAGATGTAGATTTTTTCTTTTTTTTTTGTAAATTTAACTGACGTCATGGTTAACAAGACGTCAAAACAAAAGGTTTACTTTGCTTTGATTTGATTCTTCCCTTTTCATTTGATTTACTTACATATATTTAAAATGTTTATAATTATGTATTACAGACCTGAGAGTAGGTGGAATTGTTTTCAGTCTTGCATTTGTTGCACTGGAGGATCTCCTGCAGGAGAAACTGATGACCACCAACATCGACCTAGAAGCACTACATCACGTAGTCCTCCTCGCCCAAAAAGTCCACAGTCCCGTGCAGTTGATAACAGAAGTTTAAAGTAGGTATCCAATAGTTGCAACGAAGTTGATCTCGGCTATTGGTTTGGTGTTGCGAGCGGGCGGGTGGGTAGCGGGCGGGCATGCGGGCGGGCATCAAACATTGGTTTCCGGATGTGACTAAAAAAGTTAACACCCAATTGAATTTTAGATATATTGTTTGGTACCAAAAAGGGAGGAATCCTATTCGTTTTGGACAAAGTAGGTTAAAAGGTCAAGGTCACAGTGACCGAAAATAGGTTGAAAACTTCAGAAAATTTTGGTTTCCGAATGATAGCTCAAAAGGTTTACATCCAATTGAAAGAAAAACTTTGATATATTGTTTGGTACCAATTGATTTATGTGAAAGCAGGTCAAAGGTGGAAGTCACAGTGACCGAAAATAAACTGAAATTTTCAGAAAATTAGGTTTCCGGATAATAATTCATTGAATTTATATCCAATTGAAATGAAACTTTTATATGATGTTTGATACGCAAAGGGGAGGAACCTTATTGATTTTGGAGAAAATATGTCAAAGGTCGAGGTCACATTAACTGAAAATGGACTGAAAATTTTAGAAAAATTTGGTTACCGAATGATAACTCAAAAAAATCACATCCAAATGAAATGAAACTTGAATATATTATTGAGTACCAGGAGGGGAGAAACTCTATAGATTTTGGAAAAAGTAGGACAAAGGTCAAGGTCACAGTGGCCGAAAATTAACTGAAATTTACAGAAAAATGGCCTCTAGGTGATAAGTCAAAAAGTTTACATCCAATTGAATTAAGACAGGGATCTGTCATAGGATACCAGGAGGAGCGGAACCCTATTGATTTGGAGAAACTAGGTCAAAGGTTTCAGAAAAATCTGGCTTTAGAATGATAACTCAAAAAGTTTACACTCAGTTGAAATGATACTTGTATATCATATTGTTTGGTACCAAAAGTAGTATAACCCCTACTGATTTTTTAGAAAGTAGGTCAAATATCAAGGATACAGTGACCAAAAAAGGTTTGGTTTCCGGACGATAACTCAAGACGTTTTCTTCCAATTGAAATGAAACTTGGATATATTGTTGGATATTAGGAGGGGAAGAACTCTATTGATTTAAGATAAAGTAGGTCAAAGTTCAAAATCACAGTGAAAATAAGTTTAAATATTGAAATGTCAAGACATTAAACTAGAAAAAAGACCTTGAATTCTTAGAATTTTGGATATTAGGTAGGAAAGATAATAGATATACAATTTTAGAAATATTTGGGTCTCCACATTAACTTTGTCACATAAGTTCCAACTCGGCATGTGAACCCTGGTACCATTCATATTTTTGTTGTATTTTGTTAGCAGTGCCGCTGGATTATGATGTTTAGGTTGTTTTAGGGGTTCCGATATCCCATACCCAAATAAGTCTGAACTGAAATACCTTTGAAAATTGAAGATATCCCATTTATATATCGAAATATTCCATTTTCCATAGGAAAAATATACTATATCCTAGTACATTTTGTTTTAAATATCCTATATCCCATTAATAATAGTTGAAAATATGCCGCATCCCAATATATCCAAAACAAGCCTCGATGGTGACCTCTCCTGTTCGTTTTCTTAACTTTGATTTTAAACTTTCATTCTTTTATTTTCTTTTGATTTATTGTAACTTATATTTCAAAATAGTTGTTATTATTTACTATAGAACAGGGAATTATTGGAATTGTTTTCAATCATGCATTTGTTGTACTGGAGGTTATCCTGCAAGACAAACAAACGACCACCAACATAGTCCTAGGACAACATCTCGTACCCCTTCTCCCCTCAGAAGTCCACGATCCGGTTTTACGGACAATAGAATCATAAGGTAGGTATCGAATAGCAGCAAGCACTGTCACTTTTTTATACTGCTTTTATCTACTTTGTACGTTTTCAATATATAAATTGCTTTGTAAGAAAGATCGTGTGATAAGGGTCTTTTTGTAATTTTTTATTTTTAAAGCAACTAAGATGATTTATATCAACTTAAGACAAAAAATATTACATACATACTTGTAGTATACATTACATAGACAGGAGACAATATTACAAACATACATGTAGTGTACAGAATGACAGTAAACTATGACTCAATTAGTTTCATAATAAGCTTGATATTGTTTTGAGAAAGACCGCAAAGATTTGGAGAGAAAAACATGTGCATTGCATATAATATTCAAACAAATTAACCCCATTTAATGAAAGGAGGCTTAATTTTGCAACTACACACATGAATATAATATTTTCAAACTCGAAACAAATGTTGTTCAATTCAATCATTTAGTCTACATTGATTTCATCCAAAAGTCTACTTAGCTGCAGTTTTGATCTCTCATGAAATAACGGCGGTAGAATACCGAAGGAACAAAGGAGTGAAATTTACAAAAATCGAAGACCAAAGGCATGGCCAAAATGAGAACACAGAAAACAATGACGCCAGACACAAAACAACGACGCTAGACAGACATAAAGCACAGAAACAGAAATCACAACATTCAAAACAAAGCATTCACAGTGTGAACTCCAGTGAAAATGAGAGTGACATCAGGTGCTCCGGAAGGGTAAGCATGTCCTGCTCTGTTAACAGCACCCGTCACACTGTGAGTGGGTCAATCCAGGAAAACGTCAAAGTCGGTAGTCAAATCCGGGAAGACGTGAATCTGGCTAAAAATGTCCACTCATGAGAGTTTTTTTTCCTCTCGTGATAAAAGTATATTTTTTTCCCTTTTCTTTCGATTTACTCAACTTTATAAAAAATAATTTTCATTATGTACTGCAGAACTGGAAGTGGTTGGAATTGTTTGCAGGCATGCAAATGTTGGATTGGAGAATATCCTTCTGGAGAAATCCGAAACAATCAACATCGTCCTAGAAGCACTTCATCACGTATTCCTTCTCGCGAAGGGAGTCCAGAGTCCCATTTAGCAGATAATAGAAGTATAAGGTAAAATTGAATAACAAACACTGTTACGTTTTCAATATTGCATTCAAACCTGTGCATGTATCAAATTTATAAATTAAAATAAATCGTTATTATGGTATAATGTTACATTTTCACGAAATAATTGCTGAATTTTTAGCAAAACTACTTAGATTGATCACTAGAAGTCTAAAAATATCATATACCTCCAGAAGGCCTTTAACTATTTGAATTAATTACTTAACAAACAGGAGTTAATTGATAAGTCTTAGATCATACCACGATACATTCATCACACAAAATGTGGGTAAATATGCAAAAGAAGCAACGTCTTCTCTGTCACAAATAAAATTAATAAATAAATCATATATTTGATGTCACTCTCGAATTCATGAGAGTTCACACTGTGAGTGCCTTGATTTTGAAAGTTGTGATTTGTAGCTGTCTAACGTCATTGTGTTCTGTGTTCTCGTTTTGGTCATGTCTTTGAACTTCGATTTTTGTAAACACCACTCCTTTGTTCCTTCGGTACTGTACTGCCGTTGTTTTCTATTATTCAATTTCGTTAGAGATATCTTCGTTTAACTTTCTTTTATCATATTTTGTCGATTCTATCAGTGCTAGTGCTTTAGTTTTGTGGCGTCCTTGTTCATTTTTGTTTATTTGTATTGTCTTTGTCATACTGTCTCATTCGTGTTGATGTGAATTACCGTGATGTTGGATTAATGATTTTAGAATTCCCCCTTTCCTTTTCTTGCTTCGGTATTCTTTTGCCGATGTATCCATAAATTATCGAAAAACGCCAGAAGATTTCTTTCCGTACAACGCATAGCGTTTGATGCATTGCCACAGTAAATGAATTAAGGCGTAAATGAAGCAATCGTTGAATTATACTTCATGAAGATTTTGATAAAATTAACAAAAAAGCAGGCCACTATATGTAGATGTGGATGAAATAATATAAGTATCGTCCGACACCACGAAGAGGAAAATAAATTAGCTTTTTAAGGAATGGAGTAAAAAGTTTCCTTTGATGAAATTGCGACAATTACCTCTAATTTAACTGCATTATGCCTCCCCAGTTCTCGTCATTCTGTTATGACAATAAATGTTTACCTTAAAACTGAGATACGTGTTGAACATGCCTAGATAACACTATATTTTTGTTTCAAGGAATAAGGAGGGCGCGAGACTTCTCAGAATATCTTTTTATGAGCCATCGAAAAATTCCATAACCACTGCTTTTGAAATAAGTGTCCGCAATTCAATAACAAGTTCTTGCGTTCCTACAAAAAGATAATTGAAATTCACTTGCCGTTATTGCAGTTAATTTCTAAAATATGTTCAAATATAGTAAAAAAAAAAAGTACCCAATTTCCACTTGGAGGTGCCTTCCTCTTCTTCTCTCAAATATCACCTGTGCCAAAGAATATCCTCAATATTGAATCAACAACACCCATTTGCACTGAACCATCAAAGTCTTAGTTAGCTGCGGAACCGTAGCTCTATATGTCTTTCTTTGTTTATTTTCCGATTTGAAGGACAATAGAGCTACGAATTTTTCCCTATATAAAACGTGAGACTTTGCGACACAAATTTCGTCGCACGTTTGTGGGATTTTTTTTTTCCATTAGCATTATTATCATAATCATTATTTTTTTTGTGACAAATTGACGGCAAGCGGGAGCAGTCTCATTAATGTTTTTCGTTTAATTAAATGTTATCCACAACCTTTGATATTTATTCATCAATAAATATTCATTTCCTGTTCATTATCATAACAAACGTATTCTTTGGGGTCATACCGCCTTCGGCCATCTTGCTGACCTCAATCTCATTGGGGACGATACTTTTCGGGAGGCGGGACTAAATGCAAATCGTATCCGGAATGAATATCCTAAACTAAATATTTTGTCAATCTCTGACTTGATTATTAACTTTTCTCACTTTTGTAAAGCTTTTTGAAGGCAAACAATAATTCATCTGCATTTAAGAAATATTCCTGTTGAATTTTGAAACATCCGCTGTGGATATGACCTGCCATTATTGTCGTCTCTCGAAATGTCACGTGACTGCGATTTTCAAAATGGCCACAAAAGTAGGCGGGATTCCATTTAAATTCGGATAATTGCCTTTATAAATAGAAAATTGTGACTCATCTTGCATAATTAAATGTTGTAAGTATTATAAAAATGTTGGAGGAAACGAAATGAACACTCTTTGGTATGCGGACTTGCCGTCCGGTTGACCAATAACTCCCAGAAACGTGCGACACAGTTCGTGCCGCAAGAGTCACAAGTTTTATAAAGGGGAAGTCCGTAGCTCTATTGTCCGCAACTATCATAAAATCAGCACAAGGACCCCAAGAGCTACGGTCCCGCAGCTAAGTCGTAGTCAGAAATATTGATTTACCTCTTCGCCCGGTGTTTGAGATATGGAATATACGACATTTTGTTTTTAATACGGACTTTATCACGTCCAGTAACAAGTGAGCCCGTTAGGTCTAGCTTCGTGCGTTACGCCGTGATAAAGTCCGTATCAAAAACAAATGACCTATATTTTTTATCGGTAATTCACAAAATGATAAATAGAACTCAATATCAAATAGAAAAGGTAGATTTTTTTTTATTCTATCACAGCCAATTTATTGTTTATGCATTCTTCATTCAACGTATTACGCGTATGAATACAACATATAGTACTAAATGTGACGTCAGCATAGCAACCCGCGCCTTCACAGTGACCCGTTCAGTGATACTGACATCATTAGGCAAAACAGATCAAAGGAAATTCATACAAATTACCGATAAAGGTGATTATCTGACTACGGAATGTTCTGCACTTCAGTTTCAGAGCTTGAAATATAGCATCTAAGCATGGCAAAGCCTCTGCCATTCACGCATTTCCAGTTTTGTTTTCACCACCATGTTTACTCCAGATCTACTGGAAACTGGTTGCCCATCTCAGATTGACATGATAGTGGATAATGTGTATTTTGTTTCATGGGGTGAATTAAGTTGGTTGGAAATATTCTTCCTTCATAAAAATGAAGATAAATGACACGTTTATCGAATGTTGACTTATAATGGATCAAGCATTGTGATAAATAGAATGATTCCATTTGCTCTCAATACGCAGCAGACTTTTCCTTCTATGGTTGACCTCAAGGTCAATGCATTTTAATATCTGGAAACTTTCCGGAATGAAACAACTAGAAATTTGTGTATACAAAAAAAAACACTTATCAACACATTATTTCGATGAACCTGGAATAATATTGCTGACATGGGGTTATCAACTCGATAAACTAATTATTTTTGCGATTTATCTTCTTAATGTTGAACGAGATATATATATATATATATATCTGATGGACAACTTTGATGGGTTTATCGAATTATAGTACTTCCAAAGTAGCACTGATGAGATATCTTTAGTATCAGAAGGGTTGTTGAACGTCTTTATAATTTAAATCCTCCGTTTTATTTTTGTTTTTGGTTTTTTTTTTTGTGTGTGTGTGTGTGTGTGTGTGTGTCTTTGTGCGAGTAAAAAACTATTCTAGGCGTATTTCCAAACAATGCTACGAAATATCAACAACCGAATAGCAATAAAACTCACAATGTTCAGCACTATAAGTAGCTGTATATACACACAAATTTGCACATTTTTGGAAAAATCGCTATGACCGTCGTATGCATGGAAAATGAGAAAAGAGGTAATATTAAAAGTGCCTTAATTTGGATGATATTTAAGAGGAAGTTTGTCTGCCATCCAAAAAATTATTTTGAGCTCAGAATAATCAAACTGGTTACTGTTGCTATTGAATCTGGAAAAAATCATGATTTTTGGTCGCAGTTTTCATGGATACTGAAGAAAAAAAATGCAGGAAAATTAAAAGTACCTCACATTGCTTGAAGCTTTACAGAAAAATGCCCAGCATGCTTGTAACTTAACTCTTTATGCCTCTGTCAAGAAAAATCGTGGGACATACTGTTTTATCATCTTTTTGTAAATCATTAATGCATACATTAAAAATGTGTTATGATTTTACTTTATTTATAATTTTTGGAATTTAAAAATATTTGATTTCCGCAATGTGCCTTTTGTGTGAACTTTATCATGGGTCTCTTGGATGGCCCGGCAGGTGTTCTGCGGGTGCACCATATGTGTCTACCGAAAACAAAAATATTAATTAAATCTGATTTCGATTTAACCTTTGGGCATGTTAGCCTCTAGTTTGTGTTTGTTTTATGCAACAGAAGATATTTTTTGTCGTCAATTTACAATAACTGTCTGGTGGAAGTTCAGTGCATTAGGCTTTATCCAACACAGGCAAGTGACCGCCTTCGTTTTATTTTTGGTGATAAAATGTTAGAACCAATTTGCAATTAAAAGAGACTCTAAAATGTCGCTGTCTGTACTCATAAACGTTTCAACTCTTTTTTCACGAGAGAAAGAAATACTAAAAATTGGAATATCAATAAGTCGAGAGAGAATTTCTACACCTTTTCCTCATATTTTTATTACACAAAAGGGACACACCGAAATGTTTTACCATCATCTAAGATATCCAGAATTTCAATGTGATATAATGCAAAAACTTTTTATTGTACCTGATATTACTCATGAGTCGTGTCGTCCATATTTTAGTGTGTTTTATCATCATTATTTTTGTATGAGCGTTTTTTTATTGTTGTTGGGTTTTTTTTTCATGTAACTCTCGTTTTTCAATATCGTTGGAATGTTACTCAGATCCTTTCTGTCAAGTCAACTGCGACGCGAGATTTTCATTATTTACGTTAATGGCATTTAATTTCTATAGATCTGACTCGAGTAAGTGCCTTAATTACGTCAATGTGCACCTTATAGGAGTTTATTTGTTATTGACTTCAATCAAGCACTTAATCGGGTCGCATCTATAGAAATTAAATGTCATGTACATAAATAATATATTCTCGCGTCGCTCTTCGGCCCTAATGTTTTCTGTCGGTTGCTATGATTTCAATAAAAAAACCTCTTTTTTGTTCATTGAATTTAACTTACATTTTAAAAATTATTATTTTCTTTGTTACAGGAATCAACGTAACTGGATCTGTCTTGCTCCATGCATATGTTGTTTTCAAGGAAATCGTGCCGAGGAAGTAGACGAGTCATGTAAATATAAGTGCGGACAAAAACTGAAATGTGAACAGAAGTGCAGCTGCTGCTTCTTGCGTTGTTTTCCGTCACATTTGGATCCACCTAACCCAAACATATTTACTTGCAGATGTGCAGACTGTTTGTCATTTGAACATCCATGCAAGTGTTTCACTTTCCGGTGTTTCCCATCTCACTTAGACCCTCCCGAAGAAGATATATGTACATTTAGATGTGCAGATTGCTTGTCATGTGAGCAACCATGCAAATGCTTTACATTTCGGTGTTTCCCTTCACACTTGGAACCTCCCGAAAAAGACATATGTACATTGAGATGTGCCGAATGCTTGACCTGTGAACAGCCATGTAAATGTTTTACGTTCCGATGTTTTCCTTCCCACTTAGACCCCCCTGAAGAAGATATATGGACATGTTCATGTGCAGATTGCTTGTCATGCGAACAACCTTGTAAATGTTTTATTTTCCGTTGTTTCCCTTCCCATTTGAATCCTCCGAAACATGACATATGTACCTGTAGATGTGGTCAATGTTTGTCTTGTGAACAGCCTTGTAAATGTTTCACATTTAGGTGTTTTCCAAGTCATCTTAACCCGCCACATCCGGACGTGTGTACATGCAGTTGTACGGAATGCTTGTCATGTGAAATGCCTTGTAAATGTTGCATTTTTCGTTGCTTTCCGGAACATTTAGACTCTCCGAATTGGTTTGATTGTACATTCGGAGAATGCATGAAATGCCGACAAAATTGTTGCTGTTGTATTTTGAGATGCTTTCCTTCACTTTTAGGTGAGAATGAAGCATGCACTTGCATTTTTCGGCAGTGTACAGCATGTGAAAATAATTGTGGATGTTTTCTTTGTAGATGTTTTCCTACAGAGTTAGACCCTTCTAAACCAGATATTTGTGAATGTACATGTGGCAAATGTTTGGCCTGTGAACAAGATATAGGTTGTTGTAAACTCCGATGTTGTCCAACTCATTTGTCTCCCTCAAAATCAGAATGGTGTGAATGTACATGCTGTAAGAACAATGTCAGCGTAGCCCCAGTACCGATTCGTGCACCATCACGTCCGGTAACTCCAGTTGTAATTATCCAACAGCCAATTCCACGACCTCCTTCTCCACCTCCGCCCCCACCTCCGCCGCCACCTCAGGTGTTTATAGTGAGGAGGCCTCCTCCACCACCCCCTCCACGCATTCCGACACCTCCTCCTCGTCTCCAACCCAAAGAGCTCAACTGCAATGAATGTATTCCGTCAGGAAAGGAGTGCAAATCAAGTTGCCTCAAATTCATACATATTTGTATTGTAGTTCTCATAATTGCCATATTATTTCTTTATGCACTGTATCTTTTTCTTCAAGTAGTTCAGATTCGTTTTGTACTGGCATGTATAGCAAATGATACATTAATGATTTCTACACAAGAAGGCATTGTTCAGAATTACTTGGAAATTTTCCAAATTTGAGTTTTAGCAAACTGTTAAAATGTTAAAATGAAACATCTTTGGACAGATTGGTGAATATTACCGTTTTTGTTCACATTTCCAAATAATGAGTTTGTTTTGTGGGACTTGATTTTTGAACAGATGTTTTTTATTTTGTTGTAAATAATGTTGAAATAGACAAAAATCAAACAACAAATATTTTTCAAGTAGATACTAGGTAAAACATCTCAGTCATTTTTGTTGCACATAATGTCAAATATTATTCGGTGATTATCTATTTAGGATTATTATTTCTTTTTTATTTCATTTTCATTCATTTTTATTTTTATCATTTTCCAATCACCTTCTTCTATCGGAATACATTTTTATTATATTTTTAATGATTAATTCGTCTGGGTAATACAATGCACACTTTCAAATTTCAAATCTTACCTTTTTAATGCAATGATGTATCAAATTCATTTTTGAATAATGTATTCAGAGTTTACTCGACGATCTTCGCTCTTCACGACCAAATATTCATGGCACTCTAGAGTCGCGAAGGAATTAGAATCAATTTGTAATCTTAATTTAGATTTTTTACTGATTTCGCGCGATTAGAACTAGAGTAACCCATGAAAATCCTGGCTAGAGTTTGACACTTCAAAATGGCGGAAATAATATCTACCAATCAGATTGGATTATTTACAAAAGTCTTTATTATGGCCACATACTTCTGGTTGTAGAGTCGAACTCGAGTTTTGATGAGGTTGTGTTCATTTGGGACTCGGGTCTCCACCTGAGTAACAACTGAAAATAGCCAATGATATTTTTTGGTTAAATCTTGTAAATAATGTCAGTCTCCAATTGTTAATACTGAAGAGTGTTACGTGAAGAAATTTATTTAAAGAATGAAACATGTCCTCAGATTTGCGAGCATTTATAGGATGGGGGTATTATAATGGTAAAATGAAGAAATTCACAAATACTTCGGGCGTCTGAAAGGTGGGGCCAATAATATATATGTTTGCCGTAAATATTTTGTGTGTCATCTGTGATTAGTCTATATATATAGACAACATAATGAACAAAGTGAATGACACAAAAAAACAGTTGATATTTAGAGACCTGGAAGGCTCTTCTTCAAAACACAATGAAAAAGTAAAAAATACAATCAAACAAAACCTATTTACAAAGACTAAACTACAAATGTTTATACAAAGTGTCGGGAGCTACATGTTGGATGATGTTGTTTACAGATGTAACATGAGAAGGGAAAAATAAGCGTACATCGATTCTATTAACAATATTGTTACAAAATTGTGTTTAACGCCCAACGAGCAAAACTTCAGCCATGTCAGAACGAGAACAAATTAATCAGTTCAAAAAAGAAAGAAAAAAATGGGAAAGGGCAGGATTTTTAGCAAAACTATATTTTAAATTTTTATATTTAAACTGGATTTCAGCTTTTCTATCCAGATCTTTTCTTAAAACTGTCTCTGTGTATCTGTCCACGATCGATTTTGGTCAATTGGTACTACTTGCATATTTTTCCAGTCATGACCAGTGGAATTTTAATGTAAGACATTGGCCTGTGATCTTTCTTTTTTCCGAATGTGGTCAGGGTGCATGTTGACACGAAGGTTGAGTGAATTATTCGTTTTACCGACGTACTGTTTATATATATATATATATATATATATATATATATAAACACTTGAAGAAGCACTAATATATATTCTAAAGTACTTTCATATTTCACGTTTTAAAATTTCAAAATTAGGTTCACTTTACTCTAACCGATTTCACTCCTCTGAAGATATTCACGGTAAGCTTTGAAGACGTTGATAATTGTTATGCCTACGGTACCCGAATTACACATGTTAGATGGTTTTGTACTTTTCTAAATATTTTACGGTCTATTTTGGTGTATTTCTGAAAAAACACTCATTTTGTAACCTTTCTTTATCAGTAAATTGGTACAATGGGAAGATAGTAAATTGCCGGTTTTGATTTGGCAAAAACCTTAGTGTTCACTGATATCTAATTGTCGTGTTGAAGGAGCTCTAATTGGTTTAAGCTAAATATTTAATGTGGTTTAAAAAAAGTCATCCCAGTTTTACCAATATAATTGTGGCCACAGGTTAACAACATAAATATGATTTTCTGAAAAGCGCGTGAAACATCTTACCATGTATTTATTTTGTCCAATGTAAATTTACTCCATATCCCTTTATTTGTTCATGCAGAGAACACATATATTTGCCCAAGGAATAATATTTGCAATTCACGAACTTTCCATTATTCCTCTGCGCCAATATCAACGTGTATTGCATAGCATTGTAACGTCGTGTAACGGATAGCAACGTCAGCAACACAGCTTTAAGGTGTGAAAGTATCAATTTATTTCTGTATCATTTTCAACTTAAATTTGGTATTTTCAAATTTCATTCCTCAATTTATCTTAAGTTTGACCTTCACGAATCCATACATATCGGGAAAGGTATAAATGTTCTCTACTTTGTTCTCTACTTTATATCAAATTTTTATAATACTTTTAAAGCAATCCCCGGATATTCCCGGTGTGTCGGGGGAATGCAACTTATAAATGCGTACCATAACGCATAAATAGTAAGTTGGACCCCACCCTCTTTAGTGATCAAAGTCTGTCTTTAGATTTAAAAGGCATATTTTCACAAATATTCAAAGCTCCGATTGGTTGAATCATTGGTTTGATACCTTTACCGGTTGGAGAGAATTGAATATTATTTTGACTTCTTTTTTCAGTTGCAATTCACCCAATAACAGTAATTTGACCTTAAAGGGGCGTTTGTCTTTTAAATATTTATGTTTCGATTAGGAAAAAAGGTTAAGCCGAAGAAAATAATCATACAACTACAATGCTGCCTTTTGAATTAATACTATTTTACGTAAAACATTAAAGAAATAAATTAAAATTAAATCATTTTTTATATATGACTTTATGATTCCAAATTGTTATTTTGTTTAGTGGCCTTCATCCTCTTATGTTATTAATGTATTATAAATTAGTTTTTGTTTTAAATGATATTATATCTATTGTTTAAAAAACAGAATCCGTGTCATATGAATGAATATATACGTTCCGTCCAAGTAATTATCTTTATTTCTTAATTTCTGTTTGTTTTGTTTGGTTTTTGATTTTTTTGGCACTTTTATTGCACATGCATATTTCCGTCCATAACAGTCGCTATTACTGTTTTTATTAATATGTTGTATTGATTTTAATTTTTTTTTTCATATTGTATAATATTTAGAAAAATTCCATTGTTTTGACATTAAACTTTATACAAACTATAGTTGCTGGATTTATTATACCCCCGCTCCGAAGGAGTAGGGGATATACTGTTTTACCCTTGTCCGTCATTCCATCCGTCCGTCACAACTTTCGTCAAGCTTTTCTCTTCAATGATAAATGATACAAACTTGAAATTTTGTCAGACGCTTTGTACAGTCATGGCATATTGTGGGATGCATTTTCACATCTGTCGGGTTACTACTTCCTGTTTACCGACTTAGTCAATTTTCACTAATTCCGTCCGTCCGTCCGTCACAACTTTCGTGAAGCTTTTCTCTGCAATGGTAAATGATACAAACTTGAAATTTTGTTACAAGCTTTGTATAGTCATGCCATATTGTGGGATGCATTTTCAGATCTGTCGGAGTACTACTTCCTGTTTAAACACTTGGTCAATTTTCAGTAATTCTGTCCTTCCGTCACAATTTTCGTCAAGCTTTTCTCTGCAATGGTTGATAATACAAACTTGAAATTTTGTCAGCAGCTTTGTATAGTCATGCCATATTGTGGGATGCATTATCAGATCTATTGGATAACTGTTTTCTGTTTACCGACTTAGTCAATTTTCAGTCATTCTGTCTGCCCATCACAATTTTCGTCAAGCTTTTCTCTGCAATGGTAAATGATACAAACTTGAAATTTTGTCAGAAGCTTTGTACAGTCATGCCATATTTTGGGATGCATTTTCAGATCTGTTTGGATACTACTTCCTATTTACAGTCAATTTTCAGAAAGTTCGTCCGTCCGTCTGTCAGTCACAATTTTCGTCAAGCTTTTCTCTGCAATGGTAAATGATACAAACTTGATAAATTTTCAGTCATTATGTGCTATCGGTATAATGTTAGATGCATTTTCAATCCATTGCAGGCCACTAAAAGCTAAGAGCGGGGTATTTCTAGTGATCTTGGGCTCACAGATCCCTTGTTATCTTTAATCTTTATAATAATTTAATCAACAATAGCTAAGATTTGTCATTTTTGTTATTGCAGGTCCGAAATATTTACCATAAATCAAACTAATTTAAAAGTAACAAACTTTCAGAAAATACTTGAGCTTCATGTAGCTGTCTTTATCAGATAAAAACATATCAAGTTAAAAAAACAACGATTATCAAAGACAAAAGAGCAACATTATTCTAGTAATTAAATACAAAAATGTTATCTAAGGTCAGAATATATCTTAAACGGGGGTACACCCGTATCTTGTGATATTGTTAAAAATTCTCTATCTTTTCCAAATTTTAATTTTTACTGTTACAACTCAACTGGGCATTTCATGCCTTAAAGAAATGTGCTTCGACCCAGCATCGAAAAGAAAACAAAGTATCAACAGACCGATATAAGAAAAAACGATGCAAGAAGCAAAAGAAAAAAATCAAAGATCGAAATAAAAGGGGACATTGGATAAAAAAAAACACAAAACAAAGAAATAGAATTTGATATGAACAACTATTTTCAGCACTTACAGTATATTTCATTAATATTGATATCATCATCAGGATTATTATCATCTGCTTCAAGGGTTGCAATTCAGATATATGTATCATATTGTTTTGAGTTTTTTAATTATTTACTGATTTAGTTATGAAAAGCAAAATACCGAAGTTACTGTTAATTTAGTTTCTACATACATGCACATTCGACAACTTATGTCTCTTCAGTGCAAATCAAATCAAAACATTTGAAGGTCCATAGCCCAAATATGTGTATAAGCTGATAGAGAACAAATAACCAATAGGATCTAAATAGAAATATATAATCCACAATTGCATCGAGTTAGAAACAACATTATACACTAGAGATAGTTATTTTTTCAAATTTTTAATTGTGAGGCTTGCCAAGCGTTTAATATATTGGAAAATTTGACTATCGAGAGAGTGTAGAAATGTTGTTTCTCAAGCGATACGTTTGTGGATTGTATTTTTCTTTAATGATTTCAAAGAAATTTCCACAAAAACATGACCTCCCCTTTTCCGATGATCCGAAATAAATTACAACTTCATCAGGTATGTTCGCTTTTTTCATGACGCCACAACAGTAAAGTTGGAAAGCGGCCAATATATTTGGCGTCAAAATTGAATTTCATCCAATCATTTGACGAGAACAACATTCTCTCTAGAGAGGAAAAACGTATTTCACCTACTATTCAGGAAATGTAAAAACAGGACAGGAAACGGAGAAACTTCTTTATTTATTCATTTTCTATTGCAACTTTCTTATTTATATTTTCTGTGATAACAGTTAATCATTGAGAGCTGGTTTTGAAAGACCGTTATGAACTAACACATGTTCTCTTAGGAACATGTGTAATCATGGAAAGAAAAAGAAAAGATATACGCAAAGGAAGAAAATTAGAAACTCAAAAATCGAAACAAAAGGAGATATTGGACACATCTGAGTTTGCCAAAACTTTGCCCATTTGAAAAGAAAAATAAATATGTAATTGTTTTCTTTCAGCTTGCAACATTCCCTCGTCAAATATGTGATACAAAGATTATGACATGTCTATTCTATTCCCTGATATCAGCCCTGATATCAGCCCTCTACCGATATCTGCCCTCCGCTTCCGCGTCGGGCAGATACCAGGTCTCGGGACTGATATCAGGGCAGATACCGGAATAGACATCTCTCTTTGACACATTCCCCGTTTCCCCGTTTCCCTTCTTTTTCCTATGTAATAATCTATACGTACATGTTGTATGTGTTCTGTATCTTTGTTAAAATCGCCTTTGAAAAAAAATTTGAACAGTGTTTTTGCATTCAATTAATTTCTTTCAAACCGAAACGTTTCCTTTATTTGTAAACAAAGCATTTAAGCCTCATACTTTCCTTCGCGTGGCATGTTGTGATCAAAGACATTATCAAACAGTTCTGGAATATGTACGTATTAAGTGCAAGATTCTATCGCAAAACCGTTTTTATTTTTTATTTTTTTTTTTTTTTTTTTTTTTTTTTTTTTTGAAAGATCAATTGAAGGAATACTATAAATAAAAGAAATAAAACTGAATAAAAATAACAAGAAAGTCAGAGATTTGGTCTGTATCATTCACAAGACAAATGGTTTTAAGACAGAAAATGATGATTTCCCCATAGGGTGTAAGTTAAGTTGTGTTATCCAAATTTATCACATTCAATTGAAATGAGCTATTTCTGACCAGAGCCTTCTTAACACCACTGTAGTACTGTTTCGGTTACATTTACTTGAATAAGTTTCAGAGCAGATGGTAATAAGGTTTTTCTATTTAGATCAATGATAAATTATGGTCCAATCTGGTGGCCATGTTTTTGTTGGATCAGAACAAAATATGCATTTTGTTAAGAACATACATTGAAGTACTGTTTAACTGACTTTGTTTCGATAGTTTCAAGGTAGACGATGAAAATGATGATTTTTCCATACGGCCCTATTTTTAATTATGTTACATTGCTGTGTTCATCCTTTTGTCGGGTAAAAATGAAATGATTAATAATTGTTTGCGAAATACCTCTTGAACATAATTTCTTTGAATTCTGATTGAAATTGATTTTACCACTTAATTATTCGAATTTCTACCAGATTAAGTATCTCAGAATATGATTTTCACATAGGGTCAATGTCTAATTATGTTTGATGCTGAAGACAATATTTTTAATCAAATCTGACCAAAATTAATAATTACCTTCCTTACATCCTTCCAAAACAATTGAGTTTAATTTGCTTCAGTGGTTTCAGAAGGATGTTTTTATCATTTGATTTTTCGTAAGGCTGGCGGCCATGGTTTAGTCGGATCAGATCGAAATGAGCAATTTGCATAAAAATTCCTTCAAAACTTAATTCCAATACAAATTAGTTTACATTGTTTCCATATCAGATGACAATTTTTTTTCCATTGAGTCCAGTGTAAACCTTCCGAACTGGCGGCTATTATTTTTGTCTGGTTGAAATGTAATACAAAAATGTTTGTGCAAATCCTTTCGAACGTCCTCTCTGTAAAGTTTTCCTGAATTTGTTTTAGTTATTTTAGAGAAGTAAGTAAGAACCGAACCGTCAATCAAACGAACGAACAATCCATGGACAATGGCAACATCGGAAACACCACGAAATATAAGTTCCAATGTAAATCTATGCTCATCCTGGCGGTCATAGTTTTATACGGATCAAAACGAAATCATGGGACAATCGTCGTTAATGACCTTCGATACATTATTCGAGTAAAGTGTAGGTAATTTTTTTCTAAACAGTTTCAGGGCAGATGGGCCAAATAATTTTCCAATAAGGTGCAATGTTTGCACAGATGGCCATGTTTTTGTCAAATGAGAACAAAATAAGCAAAGTTTGTGAAGGACTTTCTATACATCATTCCTTGTAAGGTTGGTTGAATTTGCTTCATTATATTTATGAAGAGACGGATACCCGAAGAGTAAATGGATGACGGAAGAGGCAGACCATTTACGGCGCACTCAAAAAGATTGCACCCTTCGGAACTGGTCAGTCTAAACTTTAATATAAATGATAGTAAAAGAATGGATAACAGGAAACACCCACAATGGCTGAAAATTATAATTACATGCCACAATCTGTCATGGAACTACACATGAAAAACACGAATAAGACAAGAGAAAAACATAGAAAAACAATAGGAATTCGGGACAGCCGGACTTGGTACCGGCACTAGCAAAAGCCAGTGGTAGGGTTAAACCGGTTTATGGGCACCCAAACCTCCCCTTTATCTGTCCCGTTTCCATATGGTATAAGAAACATACGAATAAAACCCAATACAGGTAGACTACCAACTCCATGACCACAATCTTGAAAGGAAAGAAAAAACAATACGTAATTTTGAAAGATGGGTCAAGGGATGCTCGCCGCTAAACTGCCGGCTAGTTCAAGGAGCCTAGTCTGCTGGTAGAACACTGCCGCACTACGGAAGAAAAATCAAACTAAAAACTTCCCGAAGGGTTTGGTCAAGAATCATCATAAATTTCAGTAGACATCGGCAGTATCAGTGAAAGGCCAGTGTGTGGCAAAATTTTCAGGTCATTAGGTCTCAAAGCTAATTTAACGGATGCAAGCAGTATATCTTGTCGATATCCCCTATTACGTAAAGAATGTAAGTTACGTCCCAGCTTTTCTGGATTTTTAATCAATTTCTGGCATTTTTTAACATTTCCGTAAAAACGAGGATTAGAAATGCCCTTAGTAATAAGCTGTTTACGAGTGACACCATATTTTGATATCAAATGTTCATATCTATTATAAAACTTCTTAAATGTATTCAACAACTTATGAAATCTGTAACCCTGTTGTAAAAGTTTGGCCGTGATATTAAGGTTACTTTCATTAAAATCGTCAAGAGTAGAACAAATCTGTGCGAATCGTAAAAGTCTTTTTACAAAACAACGGCAGTAGAATACCGAAGGAACAAAGCACAAGATTACACAAATCAAAGTCCAGAGACAAGGCAAAAGCAAGAACACCAAAAGACGGAAGACCAAAGACACCACATGCCTACAAAACACTCGAACGTTACATATACAACACAAAAAACTAAAGCCCTAACAGTGTGAACTCTCAATAAACAAGAGTGACATCAGGTGCCCCGGAAGGGTAAGCATGTCCTGCTCTGCACACAGCACCCGTCACACGGTCAGTGAGGTATATGTTTTGAAAGATATGTTAAGAAACTGATTGGTTATTGTCATTTTCCAACCCTTAGACAAAACCAACTAAAATCATGGTACGTGTAACTTCTCTAACCCTCAAACAGTACCAAGGTGAAATTTTGAAAAGCTTTTGTAATCATTTTAGTATTCAAACGTGGACAAGGACAGATCGGTATCACAGACATCACTAACGAAGACAAAACTAAAA